>UXGC01001971.1:0-15121 GCA_900480045.1 Eurytoma adleriae
GAAACAAGTAGTAGAAGCAATATTAGGGAAGGTATAAATTTTGAGCAGGTAAGTAAACTTGATGAAGAGAAGCTTCGAAGACTAAGAGGAGTAAAAGGAAAAACATTGGAAAAATAATAGAAATTTTAATAGAGGAAGAGGCCAAGAAAAAGGCAAGAGGAGGAAAACCAAATAAATAATGCATATTTATTAATAGCACTCGAATATTTGTGTAAATACCGTACATATTTCCATATAGCGCAAAGCTATGGAATAAGTGAAAGTTCTTGCTAACAGCTGAATAGAAGATGCATTGATAAAACATCCAGATTTCAGGAAGATAAAGAGCTATTAAAGTTAAATAGGAGTATGCAAAAGTTTTATAAAAAGGGAATGTTCAACTCCCCCATAGAAGATCAAAAAATATCCTTAGGTTATCCAAGAAGTCTATTGTTGGTAAACATAAAAGGCTATTTGCCTTTTTATCTAGTTTATGCAGGAGATCTATATTTATTGTTGAGTGTAATTTTAGGCATTTCTGCTAAAACGCAACTTTTAAATCGCCAAAATTTCTCCTTGCCTTTACTAATTCCGATTCTTGGAGTGCACACATAATCTGGTTTGAGGTGATATTCATAGAGACAAAATTCATGACTTATAGTAAGGTCTTGTTTATTATGTTCTTTTGTAATGTTTAATTTTTTGCACAGTATGCCTGGCCCGCCTAAATTTGCTTCAAGCGGTTCAGTGAGCTTTAATCCTCGTATTAACACTGCTGCTGGAAATCCTTCTGCTTCTGTTACAATATTTAGACAATAGTACATTCCATATATAAAATATACGTACGAAAACCCTGGCGTACCAAACATTACTGAGGTTCGATTAGTATAGCCTCTTGCTGCATGACAAGCTGGGTCATCCATTCCTATATACGCTTCAACTTCAGTTATTATTCCACTAAAATTAGAAAATTTCAGCATCTTCCCTAGCAGCTCCCCAGCTACGGTTAAAGTTGGCCGTTCATAGAAATTTCTTGGTAATATTGTGTTATTCATCATAGAAGTACAAGTTACTTACATTTGTAAGCAAGTTATACTATTTTTGCTTTTTCTTATTTATTTAGTCAAGAGCATCTCTGAGAAGTAGAAGTTGGTGTTGTTGTCACATTTGTTACATCTGTTGAAGGCTGCTGTAAAACCTTGACTGATTCAGAGCTCTTTTGTTGCAATTGCGGTACTAACGCTTCATATAAAGATTTTGGCTCACGTCTCTTAACTATTTTGACTTCTTTATTTGCACGCAACTGCTCTGCAGTAACACCGTTGCCTTCAAGTAGAGTTACACCATTCTTACCATCAATGTTAACTTTAATTTTGCATTCTCTTCCATCAACATACCACTTTAAAGTCATTTCATATAACCCACTAATTATTTCATAAACTCTTTCCTCATTATCACTATCATTATTAATATAGCAACATGCCCCCCTCTTTTTTTCTTGATTAGGATGACAAAATGTAATTGTTCTTACACCATACTCTTTACATATACTACCGCCTAGAAGTTTAGCTATATCTACTCCTTCTTTATTGGCATGTAGCACAACTCTCACGGTGGGGTAAACAATATTACCTTCCCTTTTGCCTTCTTTTATCATTATGGACCCTATAGTATGATTTTTCATACCTTCAGATATCTCTGCTTTAATTTGGTCAGCAATTTTACCTATGATCTCTTTGCCATGATAGTGAGATTCTCCTTTCTTCGGAGAAAAAGGCTCTTTGTTCGTAGTATTAGTGTCTGGATCATTCTGTAACTCAAAGAATTTATCCCATTCTTCATCACTGTCTAATTTTATATATCCACGCTTGTTTTTGTCTAATGCTGATTTAGACTTATTATGAGTACTATAGAATGCTGAAATGGTTCCAAAAAGCTTTTTAACATAACCTAAACCTAACATATATTACCTCTTACCATTAACAAAATATTAGTATGCAAACTTTGTCATAATTAATCAACAACTAATTTATCATAAATAAAATGAGCTGCTAAAAAGGTATAAATTGAGGTTAGGTAAAGCTTTTGGTATAATACCTAGTCAATTTGAATAGGCAAGTGATCTTAGCTAAAAAGACGTTTTTTATCTCATTTATTTTTGGGTTTATTCTCTTTCCCTATTTTATAAAACTTCTAAAAAAGATAAGTAAAGATGGACAACCAATCAGATCATATGGACCAGAAAGTCATTTAATAACAAAAAAGAATATACCACCTATGGGTGGAATAATAATACTCACTTCTGCTTTATTACCAATCCTGTTTTGGACTCAATTAACACAAGAAATTTTATTTTTAGTATTTATAACCCTATTTTTTGCTCTACTTGGATTTATTGATGACTATTTAAAATTGAAAACAAATCACCACCGAGGTTTAAGTGCAAAAACCAAAATACTTATTCAGTTTGTCGTTACTCTGGTCTGTATGTTTATACTTAAGCTACAATCTGCTGAAGGTTTTACAAAAATTTCTCTATTTAGAGAAGTAGCAATCGACCTTGGCTATCTATATCTTCCGTTTGCTGCATTTGTTATTGTTGGCTCTGCCAATGCTGTGAATCTCACAGATGGTTTGGATGGCCTTGCTGCAACTCAAGCCATTACTTCCTTTGCTTTTTTGGGACTAGTTGCATACATCACTCGGACAGATGTAAACATTACTTTCTTCTGCATTGCATTTATAGGAGCTATTTTAAGTTTCTTGTGGTTTAACACACATCCAGCAAAAATATTTATGGGTGATGTTGGAAGCCTATCAATCGGTGCAGCTTTAGGACTCACTAGTGTTCTAATTAAAAAAGAAATGCTTTTTGCCGTTATTGGAATAATCTTTGTAATAGAGACTTTATCTGTGATTATTCAGGTATCATATTTTAAATATACAAAATTTAGATATGGAGCAGGAAGAAGAATTTTCCTTATGACACCAATACATCATCACTTTGAAAAGAAAGGGTGGTCAGAAAATACAATAGTTATAAAATTTTGGATAATTTCTTTCGTTTGTTCGATTTTTGCTTTAACTTTCTTATTATAGGAACTATGAAATATCCAGATTTCACATTAGAAAATACATTATCAGGAATTATAGCAGGAGTAGATGAAGTTGGAAGAGGTCCGCTTGCCGGTCCAGTGATATCTGCAGCTGTAATATTTACTGATAGAGATATGGTTATTGATGGAATAAACGACTCAAAAAAGCTAACCCCTAAGTGTAGGCAAGTTCTATACGAAAAAATAACGTCTGTTGCAAAATTTGGTATAGGAATGGCAAGTGTAGAGGAGATAGACTCATACAATATCTTGCAAGCAACAAAGCTTTCAATGAAACGTGCTCTGGTAAATTTAGATTTAGAACTAGATTATGTGTTAGTTGATGGTAATCAACCACCTGAAGTAAAATGGCAAGTAAAATCTATAGTGAATGGTGATAGCTTAAGTATATCAATCGCAGCCGCTTCAATCGTTGCAAAAGTTACAAGAGATCGGCTTATGGAAGAATTGCATAATAAACATCCTCAATATAATTGGTATAAAAATAAAGGATATGGAACAAAAGAACACCTCAGCGCTATTGGCCTTCATGGAATTACGAAGCACCATAGAAAGAATTTTGCACCTATAAGAATACTATAGCCTTTAATCACTTACCTTTTTTGAAAGGTATGTTTTCATTAAACAGGCAGACTGTACTTGATCCGTTTCTTAAGGTAAATACCGAGCTTACTCTTTCAATTATCAGGTAGTCATCAACTGTACGAAAATTTATCAAGGACTCATATCCTGCAGAATCAACCATAAAAACTGCCGGGAAATCAGAGTTTATTTTATTAAATTGTAGATATGTAAATTTTCCGTCATCAAAAACCTTAATTGGTATTATTGATTGACTGCCTTTAACGTGCGAGATGGAATAGTTAAAATTCAAGCCTTTCTTTATAACCTCAATATCACTTATATCAGGGATAGTGGTATAACTAGCTTGCTCTAGAATATCACCGTTACTCGTTGAATAAATTTCATCACTGTTGAACAGTGGATAAAGAAACCTTACTTCATATGCTAACCTTGGATCATCTAGCCCGTTTGCTTCTTCAGCATGAAATTCGAAATAATAAACTCTTTTATTGGTAATTATAGTTGCATTAGTATCGGCAATATCATCTATAGGCTTAATAAATAATCTATTACCTTGAGGAAAGAGTTGCCAACCGGTTGCATCACCCATTGAAAGACTCTCTATTACCTCCCCTGGCTCAAACAATATGCTGGATTGATAACCATAAAAGCCCGTGTACTTATGTATAGCCTGTGGATTATAATTCATTACCTTTATGTGGTTATCACCAGCTATTGGTCTTGGTTCCTGTTTTGCAAGTGCATAACCACCACAAAAAAATAATAGTGCAACAAAGAGTACCCTAATCATAGTATCAAAATAAACTGATCTTTATTTTATCATTGATAGACATGTACTGCAACTATCAAGCTATCCCAGTAGTAAGCGACAGAAGATGCAAGCTTCATAATAATTCATTACTGCAGGAAAAAATTCTTTAAACATTATTTTCATATATGTTAAAATGAGTTGTGAGGTAAATTAGGGAGTGTTAAATAAACCATACGCGTCAAGTTAAGGAAAAGTGGTATAAGGAAGAAAGGAAACGAAAAAAACTATTTTATATATTAAGTAATAAAGTTATTAATTTATAGATTCTTCTGAAAAAATCATCTTCTTCTAGATAAGAACTCCCTAAAAAAATAAATGTAACAAATAAAATGCCCATCTCAAATGTTGCTATATTTCACGATATTTCCTTAACTTGACGCGTATGGTTTATTTAACACTTCCTGCAAATTAACTACAGATTTTATGTCTAGGTTACTCCACAAAATTTTTTCTTTCCTTATCCAAGATTCAAATTTATAGTATCGAGTCCTTTTCATGAAATATGAAGCCATCTCAAGTTATAGTTAAGCCTATATTCAGCGAATTACTTTCGCAAATACAATTGATTTTAGTGTTATAATGCTCTAACAGTAAAGAAGTCATATAGATACTAATGTTTTTTGTGTCCAAAGGAATATCATTTTTTTTTGTTAACTTGCTTACTAATGATGTGCTTATTGATCTATGTTCATTTTCTACTTTTATAGTTAGTAGTGTTTTATCTTCTGTTTTAGCCAGCAAAATAGACACTAATTCAATTTGTGCCACTGCACTGACTATAGTTATCACCATATTGGAGATTATCTTATTTATTCTTTCAATTAAGTCTTCTGTAGGGCATTCACTTATCTTCCACTTAAGCTTTACTTTTTTTTTAATAAATAATTTTCTATATTGGATTTAGTCTTATCAAAGCTGCTATTATCTGATGAACGAGAATACGCTTGCTTCATAACTTTATATTTATATATTAAATCATTAGAGCTTTCTTCAAGTAGTGATGTTATTTCTTTTAGCATATTAGAATTGTTTTCTTCAAGCTCTTCCAATCCACCCACTATTCCTTGCATAGAACTAGCAAAATCATGAAGAATTCGTCCTGATAGGCATTCTGTTATTAACATTATGTTTTTATTCATTGGATAAAAGTATAAATGATTTAAGTTAACCCTATATTGGTAGGCACGTAGTAGTCAATTTAAGAGAAAGTTTCGTTGCGCTTTTTGTGTCAAAGCATTAATGTAGTATTAATAATTATAAGATTTATGAAGGCGCTATGAGTACTTATGCTAAATCTGGAATAGACCTTAAACTATATAATGAACTAATAAAAAAAGTTAAACCTATTATTGAAAAGACTAAAGGAGAAGAAGTAATTAGTGAAGTAGGATCATTTTCCGCATTGTTTGACTTTTCTTCGCTGAGTAAGAAATACGACCATCCAGTACTTGTTTCCTCAACTGATGGAGTGGGCACAAAACTATTAATAGCTCAAGAGGTGAATAAGCATGATACTATAGGTATAGACTTAGTTGCAATGTGTGTAAATGATTTACTTGCACAAGGAGCAACACCTTTATTTTTCCTTGATTACTTTGCAACAGGCGTTTTAAACAAAAACGTTTTATTGTCTGTAATCCAGGGCATTGCAGAAGGGTGCAAGGAATCTAAAATAGCATTAGTTGGTGGAGAAACTGCAGAAATGCCTGGAATGTATGGTAACAATCACTATGACCTTGCAGGGTTTGTGGTTGGTGTTGTTGATCGAAAGCAAATTCTTCCAAACTGTAATATAATGAAAGCAGGTGACTGTGTAGTTGGTTTAGAATCAAATGGAATTCACTCAAATGGATTTTCTTTGGTGCGCCATATTTTTAAAAGCTTAGGTATAAATTATAATGATATATCTCCATGGAATAATAAATCTTGGGGTGAAATATTACTGAAGCCAACAAAGATATATGTTGATTCTTTGTTGCCTATTATGCCAAAGGTAAAAGGCATTGCGCATATAACAGGTGGCGGGTTAATAGACAATATTCCAAGAATTCTCTCAGGAAATTTATTTGTAGACATAAATATTAATTCTTGGAAATGGCCAGATATATTTTTATGGCTGAAAGAAGAAGGCAAAATAGAAAAGAGAGAAATGTTAAAAACATTTAATTGCGGCATAGGTATAGTACTGATTGTAGATCCCGATAATATGAAGGATGTGGAAAGCCATTTCCAAAAGCGTGGAGAAAAAATTGAGATTATTGGAAAACTTGATGAAGCATGTCAGCCTCCACTTGATAGAGTAGTATTTAGTTAGTCTAACTTTACCGACAGTCTTTTTGCAACTTCTGAGTATGCTTCCTTTAAGTTTCCTAGATTTAAACGGAAAACATCTTTGTCTAGCTTTTTATGAGTATTTTTATCCCATAGCCTACAATTATCAGGGCTGATTTCATCGGCTAAAATGATTTTAGTGCTGTTGTTTATCAATTTGCCAAATTCTAACTTGAGATCAACTAAATATATATTTGCATTTGAAAATAGGTCGACTAAGATTTTGTTGATCTTTAAAGTTGTAGTTTTAACTTCTTCCATTTCTTTATGGGATAACCAACCAAAATATAGTATGTGATTTTCATTCACCATTGGGTCGGCCAGGTCATCATTTTTGTAAAAAAACTCGATTATAGGAGATGTAAGTGCCTCACCTTCTTTGATATTAAAACGTTTGCAAAAGCTGCCAGCTGCAATATTTCTAACCACTACCTCAAGAGGTATTATCTTGAGCTTTTTGACTAGCTGTTCTCTTTCGTTTAGAGCTTTTATAAAGTGCGTGCTAATTCCTGCTTCTTCAAGCTTTTCCATGATAAAAGCACTAACATGATTATTAATTATTCCTTTGCCCTCAATAATTTCATATTTTTCCTTATTGAATGCTGTAACATCATCTTTAAAGTACTGTATAACAGTTGATGAGTCTTCAGTTTCAATAATGACTTTGGCTTTACCTTCGTATATAGTTTTATTCAGTGGCATATTTAATTTAACTATGTATCATATCAATTTACTGTTCTTAGAGTATAGCCCCAAATAACTTAAAATAAACCTTAATGGCGTTCAATGTTACAATATTAACCATATTTCCAGAAATGTTCCCCGGATTTTTGAACTATTCTCTTGCTGGAAGAGCGTTGGAAAAAAAAATATGGAATCTTGAAATAGTAAATATTCGTTCTTTTGCTAAAGATAAACATTCAACTGTGGATGATGTTCCATATGGAGGTGGAGCAGGGATGGTTATGCGCCCAGATGTGATTGGTAATGCAGTTGATAATGTGCTTTCTGCTCATAAAAATACTAGATTTATTTATATGACTCCATCTGGTACAAAATTTAATCAGAGAATTGCAAAGGAGTTAACAGAAATTCCTCATGTAACAATATTGTGTGGTCGATTTGAAGGTGTTGACCAAAGAGTAATTGATGTGTATACTCCTTATGAGTTAAGTATTGGAGATTATATACTTTCGGGAGGTGAGCCAGCTGCGATGGTGGTTCTTGATGCATGTATTAGGCTTCTTCCAGGTGTAGTAAATAATTTCGATAGCGTTGCTGAAGAAAGTTTTAGTTATAGTGGTGGTATGCTTGAATATCCTCAATATACTAGGCCTGAGCAGTGGAGTAGGTACAAAGTTCCTGAGGTTCTGTTGTCTGGCAATCACAGAAAAATAAGTGATTGGAGAAGGGAACAGTCATACATTAGAACAAAGGAACGTCGACCTGAATTGTTGAATGGAGATGATAAATGACAAACTTGCTTGAAAAATTTAACGAACAACAAATACAAAGATTAGCCAAAGAGATGCCGGTTTTTTGTCCTGGCGATGATTTGAAGGTCACTTTTAAGGTAGTTGATAGTACGGGTGAGCGTATACAGATATTTGAGGGCGTATGTATATCAAAAAGAAATCGTGGATTACACTCTTCTTTTTCAGTTAGAAAGGTAAGTCATGGAGAAAGTATAGTATCACAATTTTTTGTTTACTCTCCTGCATTAATTTCAGTACAAGTGATGAGAAAGGGAAAGGTCCGTAGAGCAAAATTATATTATCTGTGCAAGCTATTTGGGAAAGCTGCAAGGATCAAAGAACGTACTACTTATGTTAAAAAAAAATCTAAGTAGATACAATAGGGAGTGATGTCAATTGTATCATCTCAAAACCCTCTCTTATTATCCCAATGTGTGACGCACAACTGTACTTTGCCTCCCGCTGTGGTGTCATCCCAGTGTTTGACACTGGGATCCAGATTCTCCTTTTGGTTTGTGCTTTCATGGAAAATATAAAAATTATTTGCAGGCAAAGCCTGCTAGATCTCAGTGTCAAGCACTGGAAAAAGGGGAAAGTTTTTTCAAATCCTCATGTAAAGAAAAGTAAATGAGTATAAAGAAAAACTTTCTTAAGTTACTTCAATCTAAGCGCGTACATGCTCGTGTAAAAAGAAAAAATAAAAAGAACAGAGCGTTACGCTTTTGTTCTTTCACGGCACTAGTTATCTCACTTGGCTGTCCTGTGTGTATATTGTTGAGTATATTAGTTAACTCTTACAGTGCTTTAACAGTAACGAAAATTTTATTGCCAGTTGAAATAAATGCTGATCTTATTTTAACTAATAATCCTGGTGATTTACGATATAAGTCCATTGGCTTACTCAACAATTCTTTACGTAAGGTGTTTGAAGGAACTGATTTTAAAGACGGTGACGAAATTTTAAGTCGTAATTCTTACAAAGAACTAGAGAAATTTTTTCGTAAGAGAGTAAAAAATAGTGGTGAATATGAGATCTGGTTTACCGCGTCAAGTATAATTAATTCAATAAATAAAGATAAACATTTGAATGATCGTTATGCTAAATTACTTGATTGGCTAAAAGAAAAGGGGAGAGTGAAAAAATTTTTTAATAAGTCTTTATTCCTTAAATCTGACTCTCGTGAACCTGAGAATGCAGGGATTTTAGGGGCATTTATCGGTTCATTAATGACAATTATAGTATGCTTAGCGTTGGCATTGCCAATAGGAATTATGTCAGGTATCTGTCTTTATGAATTTATGCCTAGAAATAGGCTAATAACCAGTATTGTAGAAATTAGCATGAATAACCTTGCTGCAGTGCCTTCAATAATATTTGGTGTGGTAGGACTGACTCTCTACTTGGGCATATTTGGGTTACCCCGTTCTTCACCGCTTGTTGGCGGGATGACTCTTTCATTTATGATGCTGCCTAATATTATTATTGCAACAAAAAATGCCTTTACAAACGTTCCTATTGCAATAAAAGATGCAGCGTTTGCGCTAGGTGCACCTCACATCAAGGTGATATTGGATCACTCTTTACCGATTGCATTGCCACGGATAATACATGGTGCAGTGCTTGCAATTGCAAGGATTTTAGGCGAATCTTCCCCTTTACTTATGATAGGCATGGTAGCATTTATTGCTGATACACCTACATCCTTCTTCGATCCGGCAACTGTTTTACCTGTACAAATATACATATGGTCAAGTAGTCCTGAAATTGCATTTATTGAGCTTGCTGCCATTGCAATTATAGCTTTATTGTTAATGCTATTTGCTTTGAATTTAATAGCAAATTTTGTAAAAAGAAAGTTTGAGTTTTTTGATTCATGAAAATTATTGTTTTATCTGGTTATGGCTTGAATTGTGAAAAAGAAACTGCATTTGCATTTATGGAATGCAGCAGAAAGCTTGGTATTAATAATATTGAAGTAAAAATCGTTCACATTAATGAAGTTATAAGTAATTCAGATGAACTAAAATCAAGTAATATACTTGCAATTCCAGGAGGTTTTTCTTACGGTGATGACACTGGTGCTGGCAATGCATTTGCTTTGCGTATAAAAAACAACTTGTTAGACGAATTTCAAAATTTCTTATCTCAGGATAAGCTTATTATAGGGATATGTAATGGTTGCCAGATATTAGTAAAGTTAGTTCCAGAATTCTCTAATCTAGCTTTAACCTCTAATGATATAGGTAATTACCAATGTCGTTGGATTAGAGTGAGAGTTAATCCGCAGAGTAATTCTGTTTGGCTACGGGGCCTGAGTGAACTATATCTCCCTATTGCTCATGGGGAAGGCAAATTTTTTATGGATCAAGATACTTTGAATCAATTGATTGAAAATAATTCCGTTGCACTGCGTTACGTTGATGAAAATGGTGACTATGCAAATTTACAATTTCCTTACAATCCAAACGGATCTATATACGACCTGGCAGCTTTATCAGATAAAAGTGGAAGAGTACTAGCTTTAATGCCTCACCCAGAGAGAGGAATATTTTTTACTCAGCAGGACAACTGGCCTCTTGAAAAAGAAAAATGTAAACGTTCAGGAGTGGCTATGCCAAAATATGGTGATGGAATGCTCATATTTGAGAATGCACTAAAATATTTTGCGTAAGTATTACAATACGTTATATACAACAAGTTTTTAAACCATAAAAAGTTACTTGATCAGGTCCTGTTATGACAATAAATCCTTATCTTTGATCTGCAGAGTAGCTTTCTCTAACGTTAGGGATATAATTGTTCCACTTTCCAATTGCTTTTCTCAACAAGAGTATATCTAAATCTAGTGTGTCTCCTATATTCACCTTCTTGCCAAAATTCAATTACCTTTGGGATTACGCAAAATCCCACCCAAAAGTCAGGACGAGAAACTTGTGTATTGTGAAATTCTTTCTCTTTCAATTCTATAGCCTGCTCAAAATCTTGCCAATTTTTCAGAACTCTTGATTGTTTTGAGCACCACGCGCTAATTTGACTATCGCGTGCTCGAGAAGAGAAATATTCGTCAGCCTTTTTGCCGCTTAGAAGCCTAACTTCTCCTTCAATTCGTACTTGTCTAGAAAATTCTGTCCAATGAAATACGAGTGCAGCTTTGGGGTTCTCAGTCAATTCTTTTCCTTTTCTACTGTTTACGTTAGTAAAGAACACAAAACCTTCCTTACTATATTCCTTTAGTAATACCACTCTTGCAGATGGAATGCAGTCTTTGCTACACGTTGCTAGCGTCATTGCAGTTGACTCTTTACACGGAAAATTAAGTACTTCTTGATACCACTTTGAAAACAAATCAAAAGGATCTTTTTCAGGTAAGAGTGTCATATGCAAAAATAAAATTTAATTCTGACATGCATTGCAAAAATAAGTGCTACGACCATTTTGTCGTATAAGTGTTATGATATTGTTGCAGATTCTGCAAGGTTTTTGCACTTTACCATATACGTAAAAGTTATTTTGAAAGTATCCAGCAGATCCAGATGGTTGTGCATAATCTTTCAGTGTTGAACCACCAGCAGCAATTGCATCACTCAGAGTATTTTTTATTTCGATAGCAAGTTTTTCGCACTCTATATATGTTAAATCTTGCGCTAGCCTAAGTGGTGATATGCGAGCTCTAAATAAGCTCTCAGAAGCATATATGTTACCTACGCCAACTATTAGCTTATTATTCATTAATACTGATTTGATATTTGCTTTTCTGTTCTTTAGCAACTTCTGTAAATAATGTCCGTCAAATTCATCTGTGAGGGGTTCTATTCCTAGGTTATTAAAAAAATTTAGTTCTTGCTCTCTGTTTAAAACAATCACTAATCCAAACCTTCTTGGGTCATTAAAGATTAGTGAAGTGTTGTCAGAAAATAAGAATATCACATGATCATGTTTGTTCTGTGCTTGATTGTCTTCAGCATATATAAGCTTTCCGCTCATGCCGAGGTGTATGATTACAGCCATACTAGCATCTATATTCGAGATTATATATTTACCTCTACGCTTGATATCATTTATAACTTTGCCCTTTAGCAAATCATCAATATTTTTTGTTATTGGTACACGCAAATTACAATTATTGACTGTCACATTGCTTATTTTCTTATTTTTGATTTTATCAAATAAGAAGTTAGAGATGACTTCCACTTCTGGCAGCTCTGGCATGATACCTCCTTAAAAACTTAAGTTTCTGATGGTAATTTTGTCGTTAAAGCTTCCTCAAATATGTTTGGGTATTCTGCGGCGCTTTCTCCTAAAAATTCCTCACCACAAACAAATTTTGAAAGGGGTCTGCTTTGTCTACTCTGTTGCTGTTTTTTTCTTTTTAGAATATTTTGCTTTAAAGCTTTTGCCAATCTTTTTCTCTCTTCTTCTTTTTCCTTATTTTTTTTTATGTTATTCATTATCATAATACGTGAACTTGCCGTTGTAGCTCAGGTGGTAGAGTACGTCATTGGTAATGACGAGGTCCCAAGTTCGAACCTTGGTAACGGCAGTTTAGAGGACGATATTCATAAAGTCAACCCTCTAGATGCTAATTAGATTATAGATAAATGTCTAGTAAATACCTTTTATACACTACCATTAAGCTGCTTTTTCAGTATCACTATTCAATAATACCTGCCGTAATTTTTCTTTAGAAAATCCATGCATTAAAAGAAATTGTATAATCCTTTGCCAAAAATCCCTCACAATATACTGAAGGATTATTAAAACTTACGTTGGCAGGGTTAAACCTGTTACCATAACTTCCCCCACCACAAATATTTTCATAACAACACTGCTTACAATCATCAGGCCTATTTTCCATATCACTCAAAAAGTTATTAAAAAATTTATCTGATAAGAACTTAGCCCAACTAGTATTGCTGATGTTATATTCGACAAATTTATGAGGGACACATGTTCTCCTTGAGAAATAAGATCATTGAACTTATCAATCATTTCCATCGATATATGAGGCTTTCGATTGCGCCACGATTGGTCAGCTTTATTAAAATAATAGCAGTAGGTGCAATTAATATTACACCTTTCTATAGTTTTAAGTATAACACCAGCCTTCACTAACATACCTCACATTCAAATTGACAGTAACTATTGTGCTTAAAGTAATTACTTCTATCGTGGAAATTACCTGGACACTTCCTTACCCTTTCCGCTATTAATTTTACTTAAGTCTTCTGTAATCTTATCTGCCCAGCATATATTACCATGTCCTCCACCATCTCTATCAAACTGACAATGGCTACTGTGATTATTTCTACCATGAAAATTACTTGAAAGCTTTTCTATTCTTTTAAGTATTACACTACTACTAACTTGACCGATATTAGCGCTAAGACGCTCTAATAATAAATCCACTTGTTTTTCTTTATTGTTTACCATAATTATTTTACTTTAAAATAGTAAAGTCTAGGTTTACTATAGCTTTTGTCAAGCATTTATTTGAGCTATTTATATATTGGAGTGCTACTCGTTATTTTGTTGGCTTTCAAATGTATAACTTTCGGTATCTTGTTTTCAAGGACTTTTAACTTAATATTACCACTATTGAAGTCAATACTATAACACTTTAGTCCTTGACCATCCTTGAGTCCCATATTATGGCAATCACTACCTAATTTAACCCAACGTATTTTTTGTAGCTCTAGACTTCTGGTTAAGTTAAAGCATATATCACTATACTTATCAGTATCTTGAAAAGTTAAATTTTTATTTAGTAATCTACTAGGTAATAAACTGAGAAGTATACTAGAATCTCTTATAGAGGCTATGATATCTTTTATAAAGGACTCTGGTAAGTGGTGTTTTAAATGACTTGCAAATAAGTCAACATTAAAATTAACTTTCTTTGAAGTTATTTCACTTATTATACTATTTATAGTAGTCAATAAGTTATACCTTCCATTACTAACCTCATTTAATTTCTCATCAATTATCATTGCAAGAATAAAACCTTTGTTATAACTCAACATGCTTATGTTTTGATCAAGTAAATGCTTTTGATTTATTTTTTCGAAATCAATATTAGTTATTAAAGAATTAAAATACTCTTTTAAAGTAATATTAATTATTTTTAAGTACTCATCTTTATCAATAAGTTTCGTGTCAAGTAAGGTTTTCACTCCATAAAATTCCGTAAATCCTTCAAAAAACCACTTATATTTTATTTCATTTTTCTTATCGTTGTCTTGCTCTATTATATGTCCTATATATCTGTGAATTAATTCATGTGATATCACTCTAGTATAATCTTTGATATTTTTTTTTAAGCTTCCCTCAATAATTACATAGTCCTTTCCTGCAGTACCTGTAGTTCTACTAAGATTTGGATTATCAACAAGTACTATATTATACGGCTTACTTTCTAGTATGAATAAGTTATCTTGAGCTAAGATAATTTTATTAATAATATTTACAAGACTGATACTATTATGAGCATTGGTATAAAGCTTATTTCTTTTATCAAGATCAAAACTTCTAAAATCGTCAGTTCTAATAATTTTTTCTATATTATCAAAAGGTTTTCTAAAAGGTAAAAAATCAGGTAAGTTTTTTAAATGTGATGAAGAGTTATCTAAAGCAATAGCAGAATGCATATACTGAATGTATATAAGGAAAAAACAAATAATATAATTTAATAGACTGTGTACATTTTTAAGCTTAATGTTTGCCATAAATAAAACAGGACATTGAAGAAGTGGTGCGACCTGAAAGTCTTCGGTCATATTGTTTAAAAGGAGAGGAATTCATTCAGAAAGAAACTGAAAGGATTCTA
>UXGC01001972.1:0-15097 GCA_900480045.1 Eurytoma adleriae
GTGCACTGGACCACCCCCCCCCCCCCCCCCTCCCCCCACCTCACCTCAGCAGTACGTGCGCCGAATTGCACTTTTTCCATACGATATATACACGATACACTTCATTTTATTCCTAATACCGTCCAAATCCCAGTAAGCTGGGCGATGAGTCGCTACGCAGAAGCCCAGAAACTGTTAGCTATGACTCTTGCCTAGTCCATGTGTTACTCACTAAATCTTAAGTAGCCGAGAGTGGAAAGGGAGAAGGCCAGAAGGGGGAGGGACTCGAAATCCGCTCGGTCAGGTAGAGGAAAGCAGGAACAGGCAGAGACTCGAAGTTACCCGAAGTGTGCGACTCAGCAGTCCTTTCAAGACGAACGCCAGAGTGACGCAGGATGTTCAGTGTCGTTTGATCATTCGGCGTGCTAGGTGCGTCAGTTAGTTCCTCGTCATTGCTCGACGGTGGTCATTCGTTTGTAGGTTCTTTTTCTGTGCGCGTCGGTCTGTGCTTGGCTTGGGTGCTTGTTCCTGTGCTAAGGGTCTTCCGGATATAGGCATACCTGCGGCGAATCCTTGGCGACGCTAACGCGGACATGGTTCCGTCTATCGTGGTTGGTTTTTTTAATTTGCTTTCTCTCTATTTAATTTCACTCTCGGTATACGCACATATTGCGAGTTTGTTTAGATCGACGAATCTCTGGCACTGATGGGCTTGAAAGAAAAAAAAAAGAAACAATCGTTTGTTTGCAAAATCTTGCACAATGCGCCTATCGTGCATAACTTTCGTGCCCTCATTTTTCGTGTGTTATTAAAGTTCTAGTAAGAATAATTATCGCTTTTGTATCGCGATGCGCATGTATTAACTTTTTAACATTCATATATTTTTACTGTAGACTTCAAAGTCAACAATTATCTTCTTAATAAGTAAGTGTTCTGTATTTGGAGGTTAAGTAAAAGAAAAGGATAAAATTAATGTGATTTCCTAAAAAGAAACGTTCCTTCCGTTAGATATTCATTTATGATGCAATGAGAGTAAAAGTATTTATATACTAAGAAAATTCATGCATAAGCTTGAAGAAATATTTTGTTTTAAATGTTAAATCAATATTGTGATGTTTTATAAAAAATACCATTGTTTTTTTTTTACAGATAGAATAGTGGCATGAGTCGATTAATCTATGGCAGATCAACAAGATCAGTCGTCGTCCGGGGGGTCTGTAGAGAAGGCCAGTGCTTCAGCAGACACCTCTAAAGTCAAGGGGAAGAGCTTTAGCAGTGGTGGAAGTAGTGGGTACAGAAAGCGTCATAATAACAACGCTGTACAAGTCACTTTTGAAGAAAAACGACGTAGGCAAACAGTTGGTGACCCGCAACCTCTGCAGGCACCAAACTATAAGCATCAACGCATCGTCGAATACTCCAAGGGAGAAAGTAGATCAAGGAATGAACGCAGAAACAATGGAGCTGGTCTAGAATGCTTATTCGGTGAGTAGTTAATTTTATGTTCAACTGAAAACTATTAATTTATACAGTCGCGTATAAATAATTGATGAATTCAATACTTATTTTATAACTTAACTTATTAGAATTTTTAAGTGAAAAAGAAGTGTAATGTGTATAACCGCTTGTTCAGTTGTGATTATCAATTAGTCATCAGCAATATACATTTTGTATCTGTCACTGAGATTTGTTATCTATACAATAGATACAGATTGGAGACAGCAGCAAAGAACGCACCAGACTAATTACAACAGCAGTGGAAATAACACAAGAATACGTAGCTCAAGGGCTAACCTACCAGAAATAAATTCAGTACCTGTCGACTGCGTGGCAGCACGCACTCGATCCCGTACTCCCCAAAATCCTCAAGCTTATACACAAGGACTCAACAGTAGTCTCGATTCTACGTTGTCCAGTGGTTACGGAAGTAGCAGCAGGAAGTCATTCTTATCTAATAATAATTCAAGTCCTAGTACTCCACTCTCAAGTCACCCTTCAACATCCAAAGGTAGCAGAGGTCAGTGGATGTTTTCTTGCTACATTATTTAATTACATCACCCTTTCCTTGCAATACTGCAGTACATTAAAAAAGTGGATCAATTTTCATCTATGACTTATAATGTTATTTTGTCTTTGTAAAAGATTAGATAATATATATTCTTAATTCTAGCAGTATTGCAATAAAAGTGTGTAATTGATACTGAAAGAAAAGGTGATGGGATCATCATACACCAGAACAACACAAAAATTCTTTCATCATCCTACATTTTTCATGCAAGCATGATTTCCTAAATCATAATAAAAATTTACGGTATAAGGAAATTGGTTTGGAGCTTTGATTTGTATCACAATAAATAATGCAATCACGCTTATTACTAACTGAAAGTTAAACTAATAGTATAACGTCTAAAGGATGGCACATTGAAATCATTGAAATACATGCACACAACCATACACACTCACAAATTACTTCTTCTATCTTATTGAACATCATAGGAAACTGATTATCAGTTGTTATCATGCATTGCGATCTTACTACATCACTTCTGACACCAGACTTTTGATTACAAACAAAAGTCTTTCATTGAAACACAACAGTACTTTTTAAGTTACTGTATATACAGTACAAAAATATTCAATTTCTTATAAAGAAATTTGACAAAGAAAAAAAGTTGCAAGAAAATTGCATTAATTGTAAGCAGTTGTGGTAGTGGCATAATTTGATCATGTAATTATTGCAAGGGCTCAAATGCTTTTAGGAAGTAAACAAAAAAACTTAGACTGTAAAATATTAGAGCTAGGCTTATAAAAATAAAGAAAAAAAAGAGTCAAATCGGAATGTATCACATTAGGCCCAAAGATGAGCGAATGTCTGGAAGGATTTGTGTCCGCTGTCAAAGCGCTTTTTCCAATATCAGCACAAACTTATCATCAAGAAGGTAAGCCTGTGGTATAAAGTAATTCATAATCGCATTTTCTGCTCTATATCTCTTTCCTCTGCGTTTTGTGAGTAGAAGCTACCAAAAAAAGAATGACATATACCTTAAAAAATAATATTTATCATGTGTACTTGCGTAAAGCCAGACATTGCACAAGCTCGTAGAGTAATCGTGAAATAAAATTTACCCATCACATTTGCATGTTTTTAAAAACTATATAAATTGAATACTATTTCTCACGTTCAATAGAATTTCTCTTGTTTTCTTTTATTTTTTTGTAAAATCAGTGATTTGGATATTCTTTGATTTAATTAGTTTAAATATGTTTAAAAATTAAAGTTGTACATACATTTATAACATATCACATATACTTGATAATAATTACTTGAATTAATTTACTAAAAATTAAAGATTTAGATACTTTTTTTACAATTATCTAACAAACGAGAATAATATTTTCTCATCGTTATATCAATTTATTTAATTTAACTTAGATTAAAATGAAGAAAAATTATTCATCAAAATTTTCAGTTTTAATCAATTATTATTCTGTGATCATTATTGTGAACAAATTACTCATTGAAATATTGACTTAAATATTATTGTTTCCTTCTACCACTTTATCCATTAATCACAAACTTTTACTACCCTTAGTATTCAAAACACGTGTACATGTTTTGTGTGCCAAAACCTGCATGAATACCCATGAATTATTACATTGTACTAATTATCGTTAGTTTTCTTGGTCGGGATTGTTCCAACAAAATTCAGTAAAAGAATATTTAATATAATTTAAAATAAAATTAATTATTACTTGAATTTGAATAACATTATCTAATTTTAAGGTAAAATACAAAAGAATTCAGTCATGCTTTAAAATTGTCAAGTATTATACAAACAATAACTTGTCAAGATAAGAATAAGATATGAATCAGAGGTTTTTCTTGTTAAAAATGAAAATGATTAAACTCCTTAACAAAAAGAAATGCTAACATCCATGAAACATTTCACTGCCCTCATTTATTTTGAAACTATTTTTGACTATGCGCCCCTTAAACTAATTCTTGCATCAGTACTAGTTGAATCAACTGAATGAAATAATTCTCATACCATGACCTTAGCACTATTTTAATTTATTCAAGCAAAATATATTAACTACCTAAAAAATTAAAACAAGATTATTAGTACATAGATGTATTTAAATTATATAACACTTCATGTTTAATCTATGTAACATGATAATATTGCATGAAATATTTTGCCAAACTTTAAGTCGATTATAAATGCTCCATTCTCTGCAGTGAAGTAATTTATTACAATTAATATCTAAAAATTCTTTTTTCATTCATTAATGATACTCGAAAAATATTTGTATTCATTGATTTTGTACAGTAAATAATTATTTCATGCAAATAATTTAAAAAAACACGTTTGACGTTCACTTACACCTCTCTTATACAATCATCTGAACGCTCATAATTCCTTGGATACACACACACACGAACACACAAATACACGAACATTTAGATAATTACGCGGGGTAAATGGCTCAATAATGAAGCGTAATAATGAAATGTTATTTTAAGACCGCAAGAAGCAGCGATCAGTCCTTAGCGTAGAGCTGATTGCAAATCGCGGCGGCTGCACGCTGCGGCGAGTCACGAGAGCCAAGCGTATGCTTTTAAAGTCGCAACTGAGCCATGTACCCCTCTGGCGAAAAATTCGCACGAGAGATCACGAACTAATGTCCCTCTTTCCGTTTCTCTGCAGGTTCGAAGGTCCAGGGTGGCAGCGGGTGTGTTAGCGGCAGCCTCAGCGCCAGCTCGAGCGCAGGAGTCCTCGTCGGCAACCTCGGGGGCGGCGGTGGCAGCGGCGGCGGCGGACAGGCGTCGGGTGCGAAGGCCAGCATCAGAGTGGGTAACGCGGCTAGCAACTCGGCGGAGAGCGGCGGGGCGGCGTTGACGACGGCACATGACGGTGGGGCATCGGCGGCGGCTCCCGGCACCAGTGGCTACGCGGCCTCGAGCGCCTCCTCCGCTGCTGGCGCTGCCGCTGCCAGCGTCGCGGCGGGCGCGAACAGCGCCAGCGGCACCAGCACCATTGGTGCCAGCAATAGCAGCAGCAGCGGCCTGGGAGCTGCGCTCGGTGCAGCGAGTCTCGCCGCCGCCGCCGCCGGCGCACCGGTCCACGGCTCGCACCCGCCGCCCCAGCACAAGCATCTGCTGCGCTCGCGCGTCAAGCTCAGCAACGACCAGGTCAAGGACTTCGCAGCGGCCCAGGGAGCGCCCAAGCCGCCTGGCAAGTACCACAAGAAGGACGCTTCGGCCAGCTCCAGTTCTAGGTGAGCAGAGTTTTTTTCTTTTCTTTTATTTTAATCGCTTTCCTCTTCGCTGTCTCCGGCGGCTAATTATTGTGTCACCGGACCGTTTTAAAGAGGTTGCCCCGTGGCTGCAGAATTGGCAACACCTGTGCAGTACGTACCGTAGAGACTTTGGCACTTTTAATGCGACCGCTTTAACATTTGACAAACGATTCGCTACTTACGTATCGGCGTAGTAAATGAGGCCTCGATAGTTTTTTTTTAAAAACAGTTAATTTAGTTAGTTTAAATGTGAGTTTTAAAAAAAGAATAATTTTAATCGCGTAAATACGAAGGACAAATTGTTTTTTGTTATCAGTTTTATAAGATTATTAACATATTAATCAATATTTAACATGGGACTGTTCTTATCTACTATCACTAGTTTTCAACTATTTTCAACAAAGAATACATGAATTTTTATGTAACATCAGTTTTTAGCTTCGTCACACATTTATGTCTATGAATTTTTCAAATGATGTCGTCGTTCGGTTCACTAAATCTCCACAATCGCAGTAGAAAACATTACAGAAAGAATTAATTTATTTTTTATAATGCAATTTGATAAAGAATAATAAGGAAGCTTGTTATTCAGTAACTACTTTTTCTGAATTCAATTAATACACGTCTCGAATTTACAAGTATAAATGTTAAATCGTCGTAATTATTTGCGCAGATTTCGTTGAATAAAAGTTCTTACATCAAATCGTGCCTGAAGAAATTTAATTGCTTTTTTCAATCTCGTTATAGATCAAAGATTACGTATTATTTATTTTTAGCTCATAAGGTCGTAAGCAAATTAACCTATATATGAAGACTTTTAATTGTTTAAATCTTGTATCAAAAATTTACTAAAACATAAATAGAATACGGTAAAAAACAGAATCAAGTATTTGTACTTATCTCAATTCAAGTTGATTTCGATATAAATTAATTTATAACAAGTACTACAGAAAATAGTTACCCACATTTCACGTAGTAAGTTAAACATTAATAATCTGATCAATTCAATGTCAAACAATTAAGAATAAAGAAAAAATGGAAAAGGTATAAGTTTATAAATAATTATAATTTAATAAATTTTATGCTAATAGAGAAAAGCAGTAATAATAATGGATCCTCTTTTTCAGACATCGTTCCTCGTCACGGGCCAGGAAACCGGTGATCGAAAGCGGCGCCGTAAGCGGTGTTGTGGGCTCGAGTAGTGGGCTCGTAATGTCCGGTAGCGACTCTCTGACGAACAGCAGCAGCAGCAGTAGCGCAACACCTACGTCGGTCTCGTCATCTGTGGCGACCAACAGCGGCCAAATGCCACCAGTCCCGGTACCCGGTGGTCCGAGCACCGACGAGGAGGCCGCCTCCCAGGCCGCGCCTAACAGCGCGAGCGGAGGTCCTTCGGGCATGTCGGTGGGCACGGCAGCCGCGGTTGCTGCGGCCGACAGCGAGAGCGACGACGGCGAGGTCGGCAGGCTGCAGGCCCTACTCGAAGCCAGGGGATTGCCGCCGCACGTCTTCGGGGCGCTCGGACCCCGCATGCAGCATCTACTCAACAGAAGCATGGGTGCTAGTTCCGGTAGGGTTTCAATATTCGATTTTGTCTCGTAATTTACTTTACTCCAGTATTCACTGACTTTTCATGTAATACTTTCATGCAGCAATCATTTTTGCAGTCTTTAACGTTGCACATGCTCTTGGAAACTTTTCCTTTCGTTGATAAAACTATTTTATTATCTTTAACAATGTATATTCTCTTGAAAACTTTCTCTCATCGATAAATCTATTTATAATGGTGTAAATTTGTATTTAAAAAGAGGATATACTGATTATATATTTATTTATTGCATATATGCACATTATCTCATACACGCACACAAACATATAGTATCATCAACATTTTTGTTTTCAAATTGTCGCAATTTAGGAAATTACCTGTCAATTTCAGCTGCAAAAGCCCAGCAACTTTTAGCTGGTCTGCAGGCTGTCGACGATGAAGGTGAACAGTTACAGGCTGTCATCGGCATGGGCGAGATCCTCGTGATGGGTAATGAGGATACGCTCACTGGTTTTCCAGTGAAGCAGGTCGTCGCCGCACTGATAAATCTCCTCAGCATCGAGCACAACTTTGTAATCATGACACACGCCTGCAGAGCTCTCACTTACATGATGGAGGCACTGCCGCGTTCCTCGACCGTTGTAGTCGATGCAGTGCCTGTTTTTCTGCAAAAACTTGAGTCTATCGAATGCATGGACGTGGCGGAGCAATGCTTGACTGCGTTGGCAATGTTGTCGCGAAGACACAGTAAAACGATACTGCATGCCGTAAGTATTCTTTGTCCATATAGTTATTCCATTATTCGTACTACAGTATCGAGATGTATAATTTTTAATTTTTTTTTATTGGAAATAGGGAGGTGTCTCAGCTTGCTTAAAGTTCGTCGACTTTTTCAATATCACCGCACAACGTGCAGCTCTAACAATTACAGCAAATTGTTGTCAAAATCTACATCCAGACGATTTCCATCTTGTCGCAGAAAGTCTCCCACTATTAACAAGCAGATTGAATAATCAGGACAAAAAGAGTGTAGAATGCGTATGCCAGGCGTTCAGTCGATTGGTAGACAGTTTCCAACACGACGAAGTAATGCTCTACAAAATTGTTAATGCGGAGCTGCTGCAAAACTTGCAACAGTTGGTAAGTAAACAAATGCAAATGATTATGAAACAATTTTAACTAAATATCTTTTAACAATTTTCTTTTAATTTACAGTTGATGATCACCCCGCCAGTTAATAGCATTGGCAACTTTATTACTGTACTACGAATGCTTTCTGTGATATCTAATCGCTGTTCTGACCTGGCGATACTGCTTCTCCAGCAGAATATAGCATTTACTCTAAGCTATCTTTTGACTGGTTCTTTAGATGTTAAGATGGAGGATGTCGAGTTGGTACCACGGTCGCCGCAGGAATTATTCGAAATAACCTGCCTCATTGAAGAGTTGATGCCACCGCTACCAACTGATGGCATCTTCAATGTAGATAGTTTACTTGATAGATCTAATAATCAACAAGAGACCGTGCAGTGGGAGTGGCGCGATGAGAGACAGTGCTGTCATCCATTTAGTACCATCGATTCCAGAATCATAGAGGTAATAATTATCTTAATATTCTTTTCTCTTTTTTGGAAGTAATTACAGCATATAATAAAATATATTTGGATACTTTTAGATGGCTTTTCAAAACGGAGAGGATGAAATCTGCCTGTCCATGCTTGGACGAACTTACACAATAGACTTAACTGTGATGAAACAAATTAATGAAGATATTGGGGTGGCGAGAAGTATATTCCGTAGAGTTAACACACAACCCACTGAAGGAGAAAACGTACCTTCGTCTTCAAAGTTAGTATTTAATTTATAAAATCATTACTTTTTTTAATAAGCAAAATATTAATTGTTAAATTTCTTTTCGCAGCAACTCTTACGTTGTACCGCTGGTAGTTAAAATTAATGAGTGGGTCGTGAGTTTTATACGAACGTTATTCTCAGTGCTATACGAAGTGTACAGCAGTTCAGCTGGCCCAGCTGTTAAGTGTAAATGCCTGCGAGCATTACTGAGAATGCTGTATTACTCTCCTAGTGATCTTTTAAAGGTATATATAAATTTTACCTCACTGATACAAAATCTTTAAAATATAACTTTCATTCATTTTCTAATAATGTGCATTGTTTCTGAAAAGGAGATGCTGAAAAATCAAATAGTGTCGTCCCATATAGCAGGAATGTTGGCTTCACAAGACTTGAGAATCGTCATTGGAGCTCTTCAAATGGCAAATATTTTGATGACAAGGCTTCCTCATGTATTCAGAGTTCATTTTCATCGAGAGGGAGTATTGCATCAAGTACGTCAACTAGCTGATCCAGATATTCCTCTTGGAGTATCACCACCTAAGTGTCCTTCTGGTAAGTTTTACGCTAATTAACTAAAATCGTAAATATTAACGAAAAAATACTTATACTTTTATTGCAAATTTATATAGGTACATTACCAAGTCCACAACCAGGACCATCGAATACTCCTTTATCTTCCACCATGACGTTGTCTTCTAGTAGTGCCACATCTCCAGTTGCTTCTCCGACAACGAATGGCAACATTCTATTCGGATCAATTGCTACAAGCCAAATGAAGCCAAATCTTGCTGCTACAATGGAGACCCGTAGCAGAACTGATCTAAGTGTTAGCATTGAAGATTCAACTACACCACCAAATGCTCATTTGTAAGTCTATGATACAAATAGAAAAAGAAAAATTATATAAGAAAATAAAGTAAATATTTACTAAGACTTCTTTTTCAACACTTTTAGAAGAATCGGTGATGTTCTGAAGAGAAAACGTCAAAATAAGAAAAGCCGATTTCCACGATTAGGAAGCGGCACTCCTCAACAGGCGCAACAACCAGAATCTCTGTTCACTGGTTTCACACCGAAAAACAGTCGTTTCTTAGGAAATTTAAATCCTGCGCGTTGGGGTAAGAAATCATCTTCACCCAACAATACAAACGATAAACGAGATTCGGGCTCCTCTACGAGCTTGTCAAAACCACCAAGCAATCCCAGTTTAACTGGAAGCAACCGTGAAAAGGCTAAGGCATGGGTAAGAGAAGAGGCTCAGCAATTCCTAACCAGATATCAATTGGATGCTCCATGCACACATCCAGCACTGACAGTTTTGTCAAGACTCACCGCAGCTATCCAGCGTCTGCAATCTAATGTAAGTAAAAATCCCTTTATAAAACTGTCCAAAATTTATTTTACGTGACTAATTTATGTATAATTTGCTTTTAATAGGATGCGGATGAAATGTACTCTGCACTTACTGAACTTCGTGATGTTATTTTGGAGAGTGACATTTCACCGTTTGAAATGAATCACAGCGGCCTGATCAAAGCTTTGCTTAACTATCTTACAACTACTGATGGTCCTGGAAATCGATATGATCGTATGAAAATGTTTTGGAAATTATTTGCAGAATCGACAGTGAGTAGAACAAATTAACTATGTAAATATTTAGATATAAGTTTGGATGATTTTACTATAATTTACTTATGGTTTATAGTTACAGAAAGAAAATGTGGCAGATTATCACCCTGGAGCGTTTGGTGCTCTTGTGTCAAAATTGAGTAGCTGTGTTTCCCAGCTGGAACAATTTCCAGTAAAAGTGCACGATTTACCAGCTGGATCTGGCGCTGGTAGGGGAGGTACAAGCGCTCTTAAATTCTTCAATACACATCAACTTAAGGTAAAGAACATTCTTTTGTGATTAAAATCACGACAGTATCATATTACATTTATACTGCAATATAATTTTTATAAATTTTAGTGCAATCTTCAGCGCCATCCAGACTGTAATAATCTTAAACAGTGGAAGGGTGGTACCGTTAAAGTTGATCCACTTGCTCTTGTGCAAACTATTGAACGTTACTTGATGGTTCGCGGTTATGGAAGAATACGAGATGCAGATTCTATGGTTAGCGATGACGATAACAGCGAAGATGATATAGACGATACTCTTGTAAGTAAAATTTTATATGATTTTTAAGGTCTTGATTGAATTTGATTTAAAAATTTTATGTTTCGTATTTTATTTAGGCGGCCGTAGTTATTAGTCAAGGTTCCGCGAAACACAAGTTACAGTTTTTGATTGGAGATGAAATTCTCCCATTCAACATGACTGTATATCAAGCGGTCAGACAGTTTAGCTGTTCTGGTATTGATCATTCAGAGGCTGATGCTGAGAGTGAGCCTCCACTTGGTCATGATGCAGTTTGGGTTCAAACTCATACAATATACTACAGGTAATTTATCTATTATATAGTATACCCAAGAAACATATTACAAGAAAATTTAATTAAAAATTAATAAACTAATTGTGCAATAGGCCTGTACCCGAAGAAGAGTCGTCCTCATCCTCAAAACCAGGATCAAGCTCGCAGTCCAGTAGTCGCAAAGGCAAGGGTAAAAGTACAAAAATTAGCTCAAAAAGAAAAGAAGACAGTCTTTGGCTTGAAGGAACGATACCCTTGCAACGCTGTCCATTAACACAATTTTTGACCCCGAGTTTGCCACCGGTGGTTACTATTATGGATGCAGCGTTGGATGGATTAAGCTTATTACGTCTTCTGTATGCTCTAAACCGTCATTGGGGAATTCTTTTCCCACACGTGAAGAACGTGAATCTTCTTTCCTCGCAAGATTTTATTAATAGCAAAATTGCTGCTAAAGCAAGTAGGCAGCTGCAAGATCCATTGGTGATCATGACTGGAAATCTTCCATCATGGTTACAGCAAATAGCTACAGTGTGGTAAGTTTATTTTTAATTGAAAGTAATTTTTTTCTACTTTTTAATATTGAAAATATTTTAATAAATTTATTGCTTTTATAGCCCGTTCTTGTTCCCGTTTGAAACAAGGCAACTACTGTTTTATGCAACATCTTTCGATCGCGACAGAGCTTTACAGCGTCTTCTCGACTCTGCGCCAGAATTAAGCGGTTCAGATAGTCAGGAGCGCGTCACGCCTAGATTAGAGAGGAGAAAACGAACAATTTCGAGAACTGATATTCTTAAGCAAGCCGAACAGGTTATTCAAGACTTAGCATCAAGCAAAGCTCTACTAGAAGTGCAATATGTTAATGAGGTAAAATACAATTTCTTTTCATACTTTTCAATATATTAATTCACATATTTGATTTTATGAACAAATGTTAATTTGAACAATTTCTTTTTAAATTAGGTCGGTACTGGTCTTGGACCTACTTTAGAGTTTTACGCTTTGGTGTCACGAGAATTGCAGCGCTCCGATTTGGAACTGTGGCATGGTAGTGCTAATCCTACCGAACAAGGCTATGTACATATGTCTCAGGGACTATTCCCTGCTCCAATTCCATGGAATACGAAAGTTTCGCATCTGGCGAAACTTAAAACGAAATTTAAATTCTTAGGAAAGTTTATGGCTAAGGCTATTTATGATTCAAGGATGGTGAGTTTTTTTGTTCGTCTAAGAATAACAATGTGATGAACATTTCTTAAAAATTTGTTAATAATTTAGTTTATTACATTGTTTAATTATTTTTATTACATTATTACAGTTGGATCTCCCATTCAGTTTAACCTTCTACAGATGGTTATTGGGAGAAGAACATGCTCTCAGCTTGGCTGATCTTGCATTTGTAGATCCGGATGTATATCGCACTCTTTGTAAATTACAAGATATTGTGAGGCGGAAAGAAATTCTAGAACGAGATCAATCGTTGAGGTCCAATGAAAAGGCCCAATCCATTGAATCACTTGATTTAGATGGATGTCGAATCGTCGATCTTGGACTCGTCTTTCAATTACCTGGCTATGATAACGTTGAATTGCGGAAAGGTGGAAGTGATATCAATGTTACAATTCATAATTTAGATCAATACATAAAGGTTTGTTTCTTGGAACATTTTCAATGACAATAAACTGTGAATGCTGAACTTATTCTGATTAAATTAATTTATTTTTTAGCTTGTGGTACATTGGTACCTTTATGAAGGAGTATTTAGACAAATGGAAGCGTTCCGAGAAGGTTTCGAATCAGTTTTTCCACCTACACAGCTTCGCCTGTTCTTCCCAGAAGAATTAGAAGCAGTATTTTGTGGACATGCACAAACAGGCGGTAAATGGGATATAAAAACCCTTTCGGAATGTTGCCGAACCGACCACGGGTATACACCCGATTCAAGAGCAATACGCTTTTTATACGAGGTCATGGCTGATTATAACAGCGAAGAACAAAGACAATTCGTTCAGTTTGTCACTGGATCGCCAAGGTTACCTGTTGGTGGTAAGTTTTGTCTTCTTTATAATACTGATTTAAAAAGAATTAAAACAAAATTAAATATAATTAAATTTCTAATGTGCAAATTGTTTCGTTGTAGGTTTCAAAAGTTTAACACCACCGTTAACAATAGTACGTAAGACGTTTGATGTGTCCATGAAACCAGACGAATTCTTACCGTCGGTAATGACTTGTGTCAACTATTTAAAACTGCCCGATTACTCCACTTTGGACATTATGAAAGAAAAACTTAGAATAGCTGCACAAGAAGGCCAACATTCGTTCCATCTTTCCTAGAAATGGAAAAACAAAATGCAGATTATTCTTTTTTTTATTCATTTACGGCTCTGCGTAATGAAAAGCGTAACCAGCAATCGAATAAATTATAGATTAAACGCGAAACAAGCAGAGACCACATCTGAGACAATGAATCTTTTACACAATTTACAAGAGTTAATTTTTTTTCTTCAGAAACATCATCTTCAAACATTGTTATTTTTATTTTCTCATCGATATTTCATTTTAATGAATTCCAATTTAGTGTTCATTTTTGTACATGTAACGATTTGGAGTTGTGATATACAATAATTTTATCCGACAAAAGAGTGATCAGAGAGATATAGTTGGAAAAGAAAGTGTATCGATTGAGAGTCAGATAAACTTGAATAGTTATCCGGCTCATAGAATAATGGCTTATCTCTAGTATGAGAGTGAGAGAGAGAAAGAGTAAGAAAGAGTGCGTTGCAACTGAAATAAAGAAATTGAATGCAACAAAAGAAAGAAAAAGTTGTATATATGAAGTATATTATCTCGACATAGTTTGATATACACAAGTCTATATAAATACTTTATATAATAGTGAACGAAAAATGGAAAAACGGTACCACTCTATATAAACCAATACTAATTGAACTGTAAGCTAAAGTAAGACAGAGGACGTTCTCTAGGTGTAAGTAAAAAGTTTTATATCATCGATGCATCCGCGTCTCCGTGCATCATTGCCCATCTCCTCCCCTGCCACATCGAGCGATATGGAGAGAAAAGCGTTTTTCGTGGTAAAAAAAAGAAAAAAGTTAGTTAAGGCGTGTGCTACATCGAGTTAGTGCATAATCCGAAAAAAGGGTTGGGAGAACGACCAAACCCAAACGTACATAATATAATTATATGATAATGAATGATATCGTGTCTCTTGTTCGTTGTTCTCTTCTTTATTTTTTGTAATCGATCTCTTGCGTATAAAATCGTCGCCCGCTTTTGTGAATACGGCGAACCCACACATAACACACACGATGCACAAGTCGAAGTGCAACACTACTATTTAATTTTAACCTGTGTATCACCTTAATTATTATTTGATATTTCTATTGTAGATCATATACTTTCATTATTTACTAAGTTGTGTAAGGGTGCGGCCAGCATCACCAGACCACGTTTTAATAGGCGTTGTAGCAACTCTTATACTTTTCTTTTTTTTTTAATTTAATTTTTGTTGTTATATATGAGCGATGTAATGTGTGCTTAGAAGTAAATTTCTATCAATACTTTTAAATGAAAACTAGATAATCATTTTTTGAGTTTATAACTTATCCATTGAAAAACAGTACAGTCATGTTCTTGATATTATTATGGTCTGATGATGTATGACAGTGTTTATTACACTTGGCAATGTTAATAAATATGTTATTGTATAGCCATTACAAAGAGGAATATGCAATTATTTTGCCTACACTCTTACAACTAAAACTATAATAACCCAATAGCTTAAAATTTGAAGTTTTCAAATTCGTCAAATAATATTAACTCTTTATAAGTTACAATCCTAGCTGAATCAGATAGGCTCCACTTTTTCAGAAGCATTGATTCTAGATTCGTTTAAAATCTTGTTAATTATAAACAACAGCCATTTTTCCGTATAAATAAGTTTCATTTTATTCAATTGGACTTTTTATTACTT
>UXGC01001973.1:0-15081 GCA_900480045.1 Eurytoma adleriae
GTTTTATTGCATCAAATACATTAATTCCCATTGGTGCTTCTACTTTCGTAGCGACATCCAGAGAATTGTTCAAGTTACGGAACTTGTAGATATTAATTTACGGCGAAATTCCTTTTTTCTGTAAAGAATAAGAGTGCATTTATGCATTAATTGTATCTTTTTTAAATTATTTTATTTTGATCATTAGTTTCTGATATGATTTTTTTAAAAAACACATCTTTCACATAAAATTTTTCTTTTCCAGGCAATTATAATTATTTTCCATTAAAGTAATAGAACTAAACTTTAAGTGCTTTATAAAAATGGACCGAATAGAAAGCTTTTTACAGAATACTATAAAAGAACAGTGTGATAGCAGCGCACATGGTAGCTGCAGTATACAGATCAATTGTACATGAATTATAATAAAACTCGGTCTCAAAAATTATTTATGAATCTCAATAACTCGTTCCTAAATTCCTAATTTCGCTAAATGCTTCGTGATTACTTTTGCCCATACGTTTGATATCAATTTTGTGGAAATTTTTATTTTTATTTTACATTGAACATTAAATTTTTAAAAATTTTTAAAAATTTTCAAAATATGCAGTATTTTGAAAACATTGTTCCTTTAAGGAAATGCATAAAAAAGAATATATACCTCATATCGTGATCCATGTTTGGCCATATGAAAGTCTTGCTGATAGATTAAAACATTATAATAGGTTTCTAATCCTTTATATGTTCAAACATATATATCATTAGTAAGAAGCTCGACACCGACACCTGTAAAAAAATGTAAATTTTGAAAAAATCTTTAAAATACCTTGCAGTGTTTGGAAAACATCGTTCCTTTAATATTAATAAAGGACGTAAAAAAAAGATATATTATTATGTACCTCATGTCATGATCCATGATTGGCCACGTGAAGGTGTCCTTGGTAGAACAAAGCTCTACAATAAATTTCTAGCTCGTTGTTCGTTAAAATACAATTATCATTAGTAGGAAGCTTGACACCGACACCTATAGGTAAAAAACGTAAAGTTTGAAAAAATCTTTAATGTACCCAGAATTTGTTAAACATTGTTTCTTTAAGGAAATGCATAAAAAAGTACGTACCTGATATCACGATCCATGATTGGCCACGTGAAAGTGTCGATGATAAGTCAAGGCATTGTAGGTTCATAGCCCTTTATATGTGGTAAAATTGGCATTAGTTGGAAGGCTGGCACCAACACCTTTAAAAAAGAAAAAGGAATGATATTATATTACAATTCTAATAGTAAAAATAGAGGAATTAACAGCTATATAAAGACAGTTAATATTTAATTATTATTTAAAAAGCTCAATGTTTATATAGTTATTATTTTCATTTAATTTTAAATTTATAATATATCTAGACAATAATTGCCACTAACAAAGTAATGTTTTTCACAAAAAGAAACTTGATTTCTAAATTAATGGGTGTAATCGAAAGAGTTGTAAAATATTTTTAAAGCTATTAACCGCATCGAGTATAACGCTAAAGCAGTTGAACCGTTTAAAATCACACGTCCCAATCATCTCTGCGGCGCCGCGTTATTCCCGCTGTTTCGCCCTCTGTAATTATCGCGAGTAATTGAGGCGCGAAGCGAGATACCTATACAATTTGCACGTGACACGAGGCAGTTTAAATAGGCGTTTACATTGTATATATAGGGCATTTGGCGCTTTATTAAGCGACAAATACGAGTCGCGTCTTGTGCCATTTGATAGTGGCCCTGGCGCAAACAGCACCGGGCTTGAATTACGAGGCAAGTTTGTTGCCTTTCCCATGCTTTTTCATCTAGGCCTCTAATTATCTTCGAATTGCCGTCGAGATTTTGCTCGAGGAAACTTCGCAGGCAGCGGAGGGAGCGGGTTAAAAAGCGTGCAAGTTACTTTAGGGTGCGAGGGCGGCTACTGAGTTGCTACTAATCTAAGCGATGTTTCATTCTGTACGTGATAGAATTACTTTTTTGTGTTTTTTATAAAAACTCGCAAAGAAGTAACAGTAATTAGATTAATTATATTCTCTTGTTTGCTTGTTTCCCGTAAAAAGTTCATTATTATTAAATATGTTATCTCTTATTACTACATGCTTAGAAAAAATATTTATGTCGTTCTAAATGTTTAAATTACTATATATTGTTTATTCATTAATCATATCAACAATTATTTTGTAATTTAATAAGTTACTTAAATTATTATAATATTAAAAAATATTAAAATTAATTTAAGTTATTATAATATATAAATATTAAAATAAAAGAATTTGTTCATAAACTTATGTAAGTAACATTTACTTTAAATAATTTAAATGTTTTAATTCGTTTAATTACATCGGAATATCGAATTAGTTTTTAAAATAATCATTGATATTGTCTTTTTCAGCTTGAAAATTCCCGCGCATAGTACACGTGCGCCGCTAGCAGAAGACTTCCACGCACCTGCGCAAAACCTTATTTGGCTTGTTTGAGGGTACACACATATTCCCGCAGCTGTTATAAACGTTTATACCTAATTTTTCTCAAGCTTTTTTATGCGGTGTAAGTTTGCTCGTCATCGAAAAAAATCGAAAATGTCACATTTATCGTGAGCAATGATTCACAAACATCGTAAACGCATTACGTAAGATTGTCGCAGTTTTACTAGCTTAGCTAGAATTTTGCGTGCAAGTATACGGGCAATGAAACGAAGAAGATTCACTTCTGCTCAGCGTTCGAGTACGAGAGGGTGCATTGTGTAACCTTACCGATTTGCCATAGTAATCTCTTCGTTACTTTTTCTCAGGCGATAAAATGTCGAAGGTTACACAGAGATCAAATTCTGGAGATATCAGTGGCTTGGAGGACATCGAACCACCTTTTGGAAGCTTTCTGTCTGGAAAATACAAAAAAAAAAGGATTAGTACTTAACCTTTAACTTCATGCTTTTATTAAGTCTAAGAATTTAAATTTATTGCTATTTATAATTTCTGACTTGCTCAATTTATTTCGTGTTTAATTTCTTTTGTTTTTATACATTTTGTCCAAATTTATTGTACGATTGCATTTTTTTATTTAAATGATTTATAAATTTAACAGGAGCTTTGCATACTTTACAATTAAGGATAGATTGCCAGTCATATTGACTAAAATAATTGATTCATTAAGTCGTAACAAGGATGAGATTGCAAAGACATATGGAGCGGTAGGACTGATAAGATAATTTACTATTAATACAAGTGTAATTTTATTTATAATTAAAAATTTGAGTGATCATATGTATCTTTTGTTTTTAGATTGCATTGGAAGAAATCAAACAAGTTATTGGAGAAGTTAGTAAGTTAAAGAATGAACTAGTAACCAATAAACCTCTTCTCCCATTAAATGTAATACCAGGCAAATTAGATGATGATGCCTCTATATGGAATGAAAAAATTGAACAGTTATCAGATTCTCAGAATGAAACACAAACATGGTATAATACCAGATGGCTTATTTGTGAATGTTACATGTACAGAAGAATCGCACAAATATTTGCTTTTACGTAAGTTAATTTAGTTTGTCTTAGTATTTGTATTATAAAATAATTAATATTTATTGCTATTGCAGTAATAATTTAAAAACGTATGATCCATTTGAATTACAAAAGAAAGAAGGCTATTTTAAAGCTACTGGAAGTATCGAACATTTATCTCAACATGTAATGAGCTTGATAAATACACAAAATGATCTGAATTCAATTGAACATCAATCAAATTTTATAAATTTAGTTAAACTTAATTTATGGGGTAATAGGTAAAAATATTCAGATATTACTACTCCAGTTTATTTATAAATTCACTGTCTATTGCATCAAAAACTTAATCCTAAATTATATTACTTACAGATGTGATCTATCGCTAAGTACTGGAATTGTAACCACTCAGGAACATAATCCATTGGACTTCCTCGAATCCTTAGATAAAGAAATCCTAGTAGATAATAGTAAAGAAGTTTGGGAACTTCTTTATAAAAATATTCAACGTGGAAATAATAATTCAATAATTGATATTGTACTTGATAATTCTGCTTATGAATTATTCACTGATTTGTGTTTAGCAGCATTTTTAACAGAAAAAAAATTCACTAGTAAAATAAGATTTTACGTCAAGCAATATCCATGGTTTGTTAGTGATGTTACATTAAAAGATTTTCATTGGACTATTGAAACTATGGTAAAATCGAGTAATGAATTCATTCAATCATTTGGTCATTATTGTGAAAAATGTTTGAAAAAAAAATTGTGGACCATTGAGGTAAAAATAAAAAAATATAAAGACTTTTTTCATTATATCTAATACTAATTTTTAAATTATTTTTTTATAGGAAGAATCTTTTTGGACAGAGCCATTTGATTTTTCTGAAATGAAAAAAATTAATTCTTCTTTGTACAATAAATTGTCAGAAGCAATTCTAGTCATATTTAAAGGTGATCTAAACTATCGAAAACTTTTGGGTGATATAAATTGGAAATACACAACAAGTTTTCATGAATCTTTAAGAGGATTTACTCCCACAAATTTACTTAGCTTAAGAACATTAAAAGCTGATTTATGTTCTGGTTTACCAAGTGGACAAGCAGAATCTCTGAAAAAAGAAGACCCTGATTGGATGATCACTGGTAGATTTGGACTCATACAAGCATCCCTGAAAAATTGATGTATAATGGAGGTTCTTTGGTAAAATAAAGAATTTTTAAAATGTTATTTCAAAATATCCATTGAAAACATATCTTATAAACTTAAAAAAATGATTTAAAGTGAAGAATATTATTTTAATGAAGAAAAATCTTGAAAAAAAATTAAAACTAAATTAGAAAATAATTCTAAATTTATGATAGCAGAAGAAAATAAAGTCATTGCAACTTATACTATCCACAGAATATTTAGAGTAGTTCTAATTCCAAATTTACGGAAGACCCGTAAACACCTTCAAGACTGTGATTCTTTACATTTCAAAGAATTAAAAATGTATAGTTAATTTAAATTAAACTTTTGTTATTTTAGAAGTCTATTTATACATAATAATTAAGTTGAAACGACCTCTAAAATTCTTTAACAACTTGTTTGTCAACGAGGCAATGAAAGGACCACTAAGGATTGACACGTTTAAGTCAATATTACATTATAACAATGTACCTATCCGTAACTGTGACCTGTTTTTTATCTCTTCAAATAAAATGATTAAAAACCTAAACATTTTCTAAATAATTTAATACCTTTAAATAAGTATAATTCATTAATAATTTATATGCCTTAAAATAAGCCTTATGTTAAGATAATTGTTAATATCGTCTGAAACCGAAGTAGTTTCATTATTCATTTTATTACATTTATTCTTAATACAATATTTAATAATAGTAATAATATAATAATGATAAGTAACTATTATTTATAAGTATATGATATAATATTCTTTTCTATGTAAATTTTTGTACAATTACTTCTATATCAAATTAAAAAAGAAGAAAACGAGTCCAAAAATTACACTATATAATTACATTTCGTTGGTAATCATCTAAAAAAAATGCCTAAAAACTTATTTTTTCAAATCTATGTTGTCTTTAATTTTCTTTAATACTTGACAATAATCCCACATACATCCTACATCACTCAAATTTCAACATATACTTTTCTCTGTTATTAATCAACACAAAAATTAAAATTCAGATAACGACCAATTTCTCTCGATAACATTTCATAATTCAAAAGATGATAAAATAAAGTTTTAATTGAAAACACACTTAAAAACTGTGTCGTTTCAAGAATCCTCAAACTTGTGCTTTATTATTCTTTCAACCATTTGATTCGATGTTCTGTACAACTGTAAACGTGCAATGGTCTATTCGTACACGTCTGTACAAAACAGTCAGAAAACTCATACCATCCACAAGTTCATTGTATATAACGGTCAGATGAGAAAACATCATTAACTGGCAAAAAGTACTGTACACAACAACAGTTTAGACGACTGTCGGTATGTTAGAGCTTGGTCAGTAATAGAAATTTTATATATATATTTTTTTTTGCTTTGAAAAATGGCACGAGCGACGCGCCGTCCCAAATCTCATTTATATCTTGCATTCGTCACTCTTTTTTCCTCCCTCCGCGAAACGAAGGAAGAAAATGACCCAGAAGCCAGCCACTCTCGATCGTCCCCCACTCTCGACAGAACTTCCAAAACGAAGACTGCCCCATAAATAGTCTCTATTTCTTTAAAAAACGTCGTTTACAAGTTTCTAGATAGTAAAGGAAAAAAAATGATTAAGCGAAGCCCTCTCGCGAGATCGGCCGATTGGTTCCGTAGGTCCTTCTCTTCCGTGCGCACATTGTGCTCCAGCTGAAGTGTTTTAATCCCTATTGCAGCGACGTCATCGGTTACAGCAGCCGTTACTTAGTGAAGGCCGCGAAAACCGCCCAGAGTACCGGATTCGCGTTTGGCTTTGTCGCCTCAGACTCGAAATCGAGATCAAGAAGCGTTCTCACCCGGCGCATTGCCACCTCATAGTCGTCGTCCGACAGTGGAGCAAATGCATTCTCCAGGACGTCTGCTGCATGGGCCAGGATAATTAGTGCCAGTGTACGTCGATCCATGCGACCGGCGTCGTTCACCCAGCGACTCAGTACCGCTTCTTGGATCTATAAAACAAGCAGAATGCATTAGTATTGAACTACGACGTTATTTTTATAAATAAGCTGTTGAAAAGTTTCACAACAAACACTGCAAACTTTATTGAAAGTAAATGTTTTTTCATGAAGAACGATATTGAAATTTATTTATATTAAATTTGATTAAAAGATTTACTAATATGATTATATCCAAGCTTTTCTAACATTCAATTAGTTATTTGATAGAAGTAAACAGCTTTCTTTACGTTGCAACGGGACACTTCAGGAACAGCTGACAGATTACCCCTCCCCTCGCCACTCTTTACTATACTGTACCTATAATTTCTCCCGCGAGATGACTATAGTACGCAACATGAGACTACCCCTCCCGCTCATGCATACTCCGCGACTTCAACTTCCACATCTCAAGGAATTTTCCAACATTGCAGACTTAAGAGTAGACAGTAAATCACACTACTCGCGAAGAAAAAGCACTGAACTTTCACATAACGGCCACGGCCGGCGCCTGTTCTCTGCATATTATACACGTATATGTATATCTATATCTACCCTTTTAAACACAAAGGCTCCAATAATGGCTATGACCAAGTTTATCTGTAGCTAATATCGCTATTTGATCGAAATAAACTTTTATTTAAGCCCGCGGACACGCGGAGCGGGAGGTACTACCCCCTCCCTCCGTGACTCCAGATTCTCTCGCGCGGCGGTTAGAGATTTACAGCCGAGTTCAAAATATTTTCTGCCGAATTCAACTTATTAAGGCATTTTGATATTATCTGCCTTATCATAGACAAAATCAAACATTAAATGAAATCAATTGGGAAAAAAGGCTAACTGCCTCAAAATGGCCGCCGCCGATACTAGGCTTATCAGACCCGGTTATATATCAATTTTTTGACACGAAGGCTCATAAATTTTGTACATTTTACTTTACCTGATGCCTTATATCGATGATTTCATGCAATTCGTATCACTACTTAATCGAAATAAACTTTTTCGAGAGCCTACAGCTCGTACACTTGAGCAGCGATGCTTCCTTTGTAACGGTCGCCGGGAGACTGCGGCAGGCAACTACCCCCGCCCTCACGATGTCTGCACCGTGACTTCAAATTCTCTCGCGCGTCGGTTCCCGGAATTAGATTTACGGACTCAAGATATTTTCTACCGAATTTAACTTATTTACACATTCACTAACTTATTATGGATAATATCAAGCAATAAAAAAAACGATTTCGAACAAAGGCTGAACAACCCTCAAAATGGCCGCCGCCGGCACTGTATTATACTCGACTATATTTCGGTTTTTTGACTTGATGGCTAATAAATTTTTTACATTTTACTTTACCTGATGCCTTATATCGATGATTTCATGCAATTCGTGTCGCTACTTAATCAAAATATCCCTTTTTGATAGCCTACAGCCCGCACACTTGTCGAACGATGTTAACTTTGTAACGGTCGCCGGGAGACTGCGGCGTAGCGGATGATTCCCCCCGCCCGGCGTTTCTCGGAAATTAGAATCAAAAGCCATGCCGAGATGCAAAAAGCTTTTACGTTACCGAATTAAACTCGGTTAATACGAATTAAATTAGGCTTCACACAATATTAGTCGCACGGAAATACTGAACTTTCTCGAAATGTTCGCGGTCGGCACCGAGTATATTATAAACGTGTAAATATCGATTTTTTGACACTTAGGCTCTCAAATTTTGTGCATTTTACTTTACCTGATGCCTTATGTCGAAGATTTTATGCAAAACGTGTCACTATTTAATCGAAATAAACTTTTTTAAGAGCCTGCAGTTTGAACACTTGAGCAGCGGTGCTTCCTTTGTAACGGTCGCCGGCAGACTGGGGCGGGAGACAACTACCCCCGCTCTCCCGGCGTCTGCACCGTGACTTAAAATTCTCTCGCGCGACGTTTTTCGAAATTAGATTTACAAGCTCAAGATATTTTCTAACGAATTTACGCATTTTCGACCTTATGATGAATAATATCAAGCAATAAAAAAAAATCACTTCCGAACAAAGACTGAACACCCTCAAAATGGCCGCCGCCGGCACTGTATTATACCCGTCTATATTTCGATTTTTTGACTTGAAGGCTAATAAATTTTGTACATTTTACTTTACCTGATGCCTTATATCGATGATTTCATGCAATTCGTGTCGCTACTTAATCGAAATAAACTTTTTTAAGAGCCTAACGTTCGAACACTTGAGCACCGATGCTTCCTTTGTAACGGTCGCCGGGAGACTGCGGCCGGCGGCGGGAAACTACCCCCGCCTTCTCGGTGTCTATCACCGAGACTTCAATTTCTCTCTCGCGTCGAGATAAAAAAAAAATCTTTTTCGATGCCGGATTTAGCTTTAATTATTTTTCTTCCTAATATTTTATAAAAGCAGGCGAAAATTTAAATCAATCGCATAGAAATATTGATCTTTCTGGTAATGGCCCTGGCCAGCACTGAGCATATCATACCCGTATATATTAACTTTTTGTCACGAAAGCTCTTAAATTCTTAATTTCTGTAAATTTTAGTTTACCTGATGCCTTATACCGAAGATTTTACGCAATTCGGGTCGCTTTTTAGTCAAAATAAACTTTTTCGGGAACCTAAAGCCGGCGACCTTGCGCAACGATGTTTCCTTTGTAACGGTCGCTAACCAACTGCGCGGTGGATACTACCCCCTCCCTCTTTTGCCTACTCTGTGACTTCAAATTCTCTCACGCGGCATTCAGAATTGCAAATTTCGAGCTAATATGCAAACAAATTTTTCGCTATGGAATTTAATTATTATTAATTAAATATTTTGACATTTCTTATCTTATGGTGTATTAAAGTAAACTGCAAATCAAATTAATCGCGATGAAATTTTGAATTTTCAGTATTTTATAGGAATGTATGTTAATTTTTAGATATAAAGGCTCTTAAAACTGTATAAGTCTTACTTTACCTGAAGTCTTTTATGCAAGTTTTTCTATAATTTAAGTATGTAGCTTTTTCACAATTTGTATTAATTTGGATTAATATTGATTTATGGTAGTATGCGACAAATTATGAAAAAAATCCTAAATGTTCTCGTACTGACCAGTTTAAAATAGGAATACTATAACTTAGGTGAATTCGTTTATGCTAATCTTTGAAACTCCATCCATTTTACTTTACTTAATATCCTATATCAATTTTGTTTTGTAATTTGAATAGCTAATTGATAGAAATAAATTTTTTTCAAAACCTACAGCATGTACCTTTTAGCAGCTATATTACTTTTCCAAACATTGATTCGATTACACTATTTCTCTCTCTAGTCTCTAATTTGTGACTTCAATGTCCCCCGCAAAACTTATTTAATTCATCTTTTTTTTTTTATATATTTTGAACAAATACATTGTATGATTATATTCTTTCATTTAAATGAATTGTAAATATAAATAATCATATTTTCTAAAATCATTAATATTAAGTCATAACAAGAATGAGATTGCAAAAGTATATGGAGCGGAGAGCTAGACTGCAAGACAAAATTTTCTCATACTGACTGGTTTAAACTGAGGAAAATATACTTATATGTAAAGTTTTTTACACTAAAACTAATCTCCATCCCTCTTACTTTAGTTAATGCCTTATATCAAAGTTGTTTTGTAATTTGAATAACTATTTAATAGAAATAAATTTTTTTCAGAATGAACAGCATATATACCTTTGTAACAGCTATGTTACTTTTTCAAAAATTTATCCAGTTACCCTACTCTTCTCAATTTGTAATCTGTGACTTCAGTTTCCTCCTCAAATCTTATCTCATTATTATATATAAAAATACTATTTTATAATTAAGAAAATTATCATCCTAATTTTCGAGACTTCAATTCTTTTATTTAAAGAAGTTGTCTCTTTATATTGTTATTATACTTTGATTAATTTTTCATTTATAACAGAAAATTTGCTAATTAAATATAAATTTTTTCTTAAAAGAAAATGTAATTAGACTAAAATATCTATTGGGAAATTTGATTGCACTGATTATGTGACCCTTAATAAACATTTTGTATAAATTACTAATGCAATTTAAATTTAAATAGCAAATTTTTAAAATAAATAATTAATCTTATTACTGCTACCTTAGTTTATGTCCATTTTCACTACATTTATACATTTTGTTCAATTTTCAATTGACATAGCTTATCTTTGACCAAAAGCCGCGATTGCTTTAAATTAAATATGTGCTTTCGAACGTGATGAGATTCATAATTTGATAAGGTATCGTTAATTGATTGAGGAAGACAGCATTTCGTTTACATACAGCTGTGGTTCTTAAATTTAATCTTGAAATTTGTAGTAAGTGGAAATGACATGAACATTATTTTGCCTATTACTTTGAATAAGGAATTTCAAAATCAAAATTATGTAAAACTGTCAAACAAAATAATTTACATTTGGTTTAAGTTACTGCAGTCAATTAATTATAGTATACAGTATCAGTGTAACTATGTGAATGTGTAATAAATTACTAATATTGCACAACAAATTTGAAAAACGGTTTAGTAATAGCTCAGAATAAGTATTTGTTATTTCAATTTCGAAACTTCACTAATAAAAATGCTATTAGAAATTTTAATGAAAATGCATCACTTATTCATCAACAAAACTAAACTAAGAACACAACCTGTATATAATTTAGATTGAAATAGAAATCTAAATTATTCTTCTATTGTTAATCAAATTCAATAATTTGCAAACTAATCTAATTGTTATTTTAGAACAAACTTTAAATAAACTTTCAATAGAGTACATTACATTAAAATGTAACCAACCCTGTATTAATAAAGAATATAGATTCAAAAATTAAATTTAAAATTGACATAAAAGAATATAATGCCAATTGTTTGATCAGTGATTACCTTTCTTACAAGCCGTGTTTTGGCAAGATTGTCTGTCAGTGGGTGAGTAGTCATATCGAAAAGAAGGAAATTTTGTTTTTCTGTAGTTAAAACTCCCTTTTCTACAAGATTTTTTGCAAGTCTTTCTCTAACATTTTTTAACTGGTAACGTAACTTCAGTGGATTCCACGTTTCTCCTAAAATAATAACACAACATGATTAAAAACAACTTTTTACATGTACATATATCTTTTGAAATTATCTCTTACCACTTAAATATTCAATCCAACTCTGTACTGTCTCTGGTGGATCTGTTTCTTTCAAGTGTTTTAGTGCCTCATCTAATAAAACATCTCCAGTTGGAGCATTATTTTTTAAAAGTAATTTTCTCGTCAGCAATCCCCTTTTTCTCATTCCAGCTTTTTCAAGCTCCACTCGCCCTCGAAGTCCCAGCTCAGCTAAAATGCAACCTCGGAGTCCTGAACTTATGCAGTCATTCCAAAAAGATGTGTAACCCTGTAAAAATGAAATCTATTGAAGGCTAGTAATACAAAAATAAGTATGACTCAACAAATTGGAATTTACTATAGTAAGCAAGCAGGCATGGGACTTTTGCTTTTACATTGAATTTAATATCTTAACCACAGAAAATTTTTTTATAATTTTTGAATCTGAAGCATAAAATTTAACTTGTACTTCTATAAACTATTAATTTAAATTTAAGATTACACTGAATACAAAGAATATATCAAAAGTTAATTTTCACCTAAAATTCTCTATTTTAATTTCATTTTTATATAAGTTCTGCATAGTGAGAACAAGTTAAATATTAAAATAAATAATTTAAGAAACATAAGATACATGTAATCAAAATTAATTAAGCAGAAAAAGTTTTTCAGATTTTAGTACCTTTAAGTAAGTATTATAAGTTTAAAAATAATCAAAACTTTTTTCTGCTTACGCAATTTTATTAAAAACTCATAAAAACTGTGAAAAATTACTGTTTTTTTATGTCTAAAATACTAAACTTTTAATCCGGTGTGCATAATTATTAGGCTCTTAAATTATAAAATTAATTGCTTGATCACTTAAACGTAATTTTTATAAAACAATTACGTCAATAATCCATTTTTTATTTTGTAACATATATAAGCTTATAAAATAAAAATTTTGATGTTATGATATATTTTTTACCTTTTCTCCACTGACATCAACCTATCTTTATATTTATATTCTAACATAAGCACAGCATGTGTTGGTACTCAATACCTACTTATCACTTTATATGTAGCTTTTATTTAAATTTTTTTTTTTTATCATTTTTAGATGATTATCATTAATCCTGTAATGCTAGGGACTCGTCCAAAATAAAAAAATCACTTTCATTTATTTAATCAATTTTTTTTCAATTAAAAACAAAATTACTTTGTGCAAGAAAGTACACCTGTAGTTACTGTATTTGACTGATTTGTAACCATACTTTTATGTACTGTTACTCATTTGAGTTGCATACTAATATTTCACAACTATAAAATTTTATGCAGCATTTATGACATATCCAGCACTAGAGGATTAACGAACTTTTAAAATTGAAAATAGGTTTCGATACCACTTGTCATGATTTCTCAGTTTATTTCCTAGCAATCAACGGAAGCGTGATAGATAACATCCGTTGGCTTGATTAGAAATCAGTGTAAGGGCAAAGTGGCATCCAACGAAGGAGGAAACTCGTATTGAGATAAGGTATAACGCACCTCCTTATCTTTGAGTCCCAGCAGGAGCACCTCCTCCATGAGCGTGAGCCTGGTCTCCTTGTCACTGTCCTCGTCGACGGCTGGATTCGAATTAAGGTCCTTGACGGAGGAGCCGTCCGAGTCGTGGGGCGACTGCCTGTCCGACTGGCCGTCCTGGCCGTTGGCGCCGTCCTGGGTCCCGGTGCCGTTGCCAGCGCTGGTCGTGCCACGGCGCCTCTGCACCAGGCCGTCGGCGCGGTTCATCCTGGCGGGTGCGCGGCGGTGACGGCGGCGATGACGTCGATCGGGGGCTGCTCGGGGCTGCTGTCAACCTGGTGGGTGGCCGCTGCGCTTAGGCGAGCCAGACCGTCGCATGAAGCCTGGCAGCGCGGAGTACGCAGAGCACTGTCGTCGCAGCTACCGCCGCCGTGGCCGATTGTTGACGCTGATCGCTGCTGCCGCGGCCGCGACACGGCATATCTCTCCAAGATGGCCCGCTCGACGGCGACGACGTCGAGGTTCCTCGCACGAATCACACCCGCCCGTCGTTCCTCTCGGTGACCACGTCTGGACTTTCGCTGATGCGCGACTCCGCCGTCGACCCTCCGCCCTGCCGCTTACGTCTTTCACCTTCTACCTGCGCGCGACGAGCTGCTGCCGTAGACGTTCGACTCGCGAGTGATCCCTCTCTCTCCCTCTCTCCTCCGCTGGCGCCACGACTCGCTGCTGCACGGTACTGAAGAGCTGTCCGGGCAGCCTCCGTGGAAATTTAGACAGTCAAGACAGACGTCGACGAGGACGACGTCGGGACGAGAGGTGTCCGTGGCGCGGCAAACTTTTATCGACTGGCGAACTCTCCGTCTCTCTCGCACGAGAAATCCAACCTCAAACGCGGAAAGAGGCTCGAGAGAAGACGCACGCAGCTCGAGTGTGTACGTGTGTGTGCGCGCGCGCTCGCCCGAGGAGGTGGTTGTCTCTCTCGCGGTGCGGTCTTTTCTGAGGCTAGATCTCGAGAGCTAGCTGTCTCGCTCGCACTCGCGGCCGGCCGTATCCCCTGCGACACCGCGGCTGGCTACAGGCCGTGTCTGCATCGGAGTGCCCGGCTAGGTGAAAGGTTCCGGAAGAACTCCGCGGCCTCTTCTCGCGTGAATCCTATCACCGCGTGTACGCAGGCGCAATGCTGACGTTCGAATTGTTGGATCTTCGCTTCCTGCTGTGCTCGGTGCGTGCGCTGGGCCGCGATAATGTAGCCACGGCCTTTCCTCGTGCCGCTATCGGCTATGGCATTGAGCAGTATAGCTTCTCTATGCTAACGCCACCACTCGTTTAAAGATTTCACTCCTTCGCCTTATGTTTACAGCTTACCGCAAAACTGTAATAAACTTTTATTATGACAATTAGCATTATTGTAAACTAAGAGTAGGTAGCGAATACTGGAGATAGCGAAAATGACATTGAGAGAAATTTAATTTGTTAAATTAATGAAATGACTAATAGAAATTTAAGTGATAATGATTTTATTAGGTGTAAGATTGATATGCGACTTTAAGCAATATTAATAATTCTCTTCACATGTAAATTATTCTTATATTAAAAATTATTACGAAACTGCTTAAATGATTTATAAATATTTGTTATAAATAATAATTTATAAATAATTTATAAATTTACGTTTATCCGCCGTGCCGCTAAAGTTTAAAATAATTTAAAAGTAAAAGTTTCCTAAATCATTCGTCTTTTTATGATTGAAAGTATTTTAGTTTCGTGATAATTTAAAGTTTTTTCTTTATTACACACGAAAACCAAAGGCCAT
>UXGC01001974.1:0-15078 GCA_900480045.1 Eurytoma adleriae
ATGCACTTATTCTACGTGCATAGTCGTCCACTTATTCGAATAAGTGGACGACTATGCACGTAGAATAAGTGCATTTGGACGATTTTCACTTATTCAAATTTAGAGGGTAGGCTAATTATTATTACATGAAAATTTAGTCAATAGTTTTTGAAAGCAATATTGACTGCGTGAAAAGGGAATTAATTCACAACATTTACAAAATGATATCCTTGATAATAATAATAATAATAATAATCCTTGATCTGCTTAATCAATGTTTGATATAATTGATGATTAATATTTCATGATTATAACGTGCTACGTATATTATCAAAAATTAATTAATATTAGTAAAATCTACTTCTGCGCACAGGTAAAATCGACCAGCAAAATAAAAATAAAACTAAAAGCAAGGCAAATTAAAATTCAATGTACCGAGTATTTAAACGTAAAATCCATTCGCATTCGATCGAGCCCACTCTGTAACAACGCACTAATCCCTTCATTATCTCTCGCCCATCCGATCGAATCAAGACGAAAGACCGTGTGCCATTGGTAAACTCCGCCCCACGAAGTGCCGCGGCACCGGACGAAACGTCACGTCGCTTCGTCCAAAAAAAAAAGACTTGGTCCACTCGCAAAAAAAAAAGAATCGGTAAAACCCGGAGTCAGGCGGGAATCGAGAGGAAGCGGAAGGATTATCCCGGCGACGCGTTAGATTTCGGCTCTTCGATCGTGCACACGCGTACAGACACACGCGCACACACTTGCGCGCCAATAATCCCGGCATTAATCCGCGCCCACGCACACTGCGCAAAACACGCGTATCTCGAGCAAACAGCGGCGGTGCGCGGGGATAAAAGCCCGTTTAGGCGCGCGCACGATCCCGCGCCCGAGTTTACGGTGTCGGCCGCTAAAGGATTTGCCTGTTTCACGAGCACCCACACGTCCACACATACATGTACGCACGTACACGCGCTCGAATCCGCACATGCACGCGCGCGAGAACAGATACATATAGCGTGTATCTATAAGTACACACACGTGGGCCGCTCGCCCCCGGGAGATAATCCCGGCCGCGAATGCAGAGTACGGATAATCCCCGTGCTTTTACGCGCGCGAGTGTGTGTGCGCGTGGGTGTGGACGCGCGCGTGTGTGTGTGTGCGTGTGTGGAGACCGGTCAAAACTGCCAGGGGCGCGTGTGCGCCGTTGCGGCCGCCGGGTTTAGGGGCTAAGCGGCTCATCCCCCGGCGAGGCTTTACGGCCGGGATCCAGGGGTCAGCCCGAGGATTCGCAGCTACGAGTTTCCGTATATATAGAGCGCGCTGACTTTCTTTTTAAACGGGACGAGCATTTTTTTGGCCGTTTCCCGTGGATTATTCGAGTTTCCGATCGCAAGCTCGATGAACTGTCGGGAAATTAAGTATTGCGCCGAAGTACACTCGGATAAAACGGATTTGCTCATTATATTATCCGTAGGAAATTATTGATAATTTTAGGAATTATTGAATGATAATGACGTTATGTGTGTGTACGTGAAGTTTAGCAAGGTATTTTTCATGATATACTGTATATATTTTTACACTGCAAATTAACAAAAAAGAACCGTATTGCAATGTTAAAATTATTATTAATTAAATAATAATTTTAATAATAATTAATGCGGTTGATGAAAAAATTACGAGTACGAGAAATAGTATAATTGAGACGTTAATAATGGTTCGATGTGGGAGTGAAACCGGCGCAGCCGCAGTAAAAATGCAGCTATTCCGGGGAACGTGGTCGAAATATTTCGAGATGTGCCAGAAGTTCCGCATGCCAGGCCGTCAGTAAGCGCAGGAGGTGGCACGTGTCTATCGTCGAATTCTCTCCACCGATTCTACCCACTTTTGTATGCGAAGCTATATTTCAATGGCTTTGTACCTTTGGACGTACAAAATATTTTAAGGACAACCAAGGAAGAAATATTTTGCTCTATTTTTATATCTTTTCAATTATTTAAAGTACTTTTTTCTTAAAAAATCAAAGTATTCTGTTATTTTCGAAAATAATCCACAGTAAATAAATCACTATATAAATATTTAAAAAATATTGGAAAATATTAACTTTTACTTTTATTGAAATAAACAGTGAGTTTTTATTTAACACGTTATAAATGAAAGTAAACATAAATTTGTACTTGGTTCATTAAAAAATGTACCTACACGATACTTGCCTAACATTAATGTTAATTAACAAAAGCTCAACATTCAAAAGTTGAAAGTTTCATCGGCACTTTTGTTCTTAACACTCGATACAAAATTTCAATCCTCTCTTCTTTCTCAACTGTGTTATTTGACGAACAAAATAATTTAAGTAAAAAATAAAACAAAGTCAATAAAACTAAGATTATTAAAACTAAGATTAAGTAAATAAAAAAATCAGTATAAATCCGAGAAGATAAGGAAAAAAGTTTCCGCCGATAAAGCAGTAAACTCACCGGAACATCGCCGCTCTCTCCTGCACTCCCGCAAGCTCGTCCTCCGCGCGGCGTCCTCGCCACCCCCTGCTCCCGTTCCGCCGCTTAATCTCGCAAGCTCGCCCGCGGGCTGGTCGTCCGGCCGCTTGCGTGGGATTTCCGGCACGCGGAATCCGCGAAGGCGCGCGTGGGATAAGGAGCGGACTTAGCGATCCGGCGCGTAGCCGGGGGAAGAAAGCTCGCGGCGGCGGCGGCGCAAGCTCGGAGCTTGCGGCGCGCGCATGCGGACCTGTTACGCCGGGAGCGCGGCGAGCCGGACCTCGGCGCGGCCGTCGCGAGCCCGAGACGAGCGCGCGTCTTCGGCGTTCTCCTCCCCCGTTTTTTCCGGCGCTTTGTTTGGGAGCGACGCCGGGCCAGGAGGTGAGCTTTCACGGCCGCGTCCTTGACACCTCGTTCTGAGATCCTGATTATCAAGGGTCAGGGGATACCCTTTTTTTGCCTCCGCTTTCTCGCATCTTCGGCGGATGGGGCGAGCCCAACCGGTGCTTGCGCGAGCTGTAAGCTCGAGCTTTACGAGCTGGAAGTCGTAGAAGGCTTAGTGCGTGGACGGATGCCGTGGAATTCGATTCTTTTTGAAATTCTACAGAGGAATTTTTTTTATTCAGATATTTTAGACTTAATACTATTTTATGTTTTTAATTCCCAGAGTAGAAAAGTTCATTTTTAAACTATAAATTGGTGTTTTTATACACCCGTTGAACATTCAGTCACATGTCAAAGGTTCGAGCAAATTATCAGCACAATTATAATTTGTTAATTTATAAACAAATGATAATTAAAAATAACATTACATATGACAATACAAACTAATTGCAACGCAAATAAATAACTTTTATGAACATTTTTTTTTATTTTGATATAAAGGATAAATAAATTGCTGCAAATATTAATTTTGCATAATAATGAAAAACATAAAACATGCAGTAGTTAATGTTAGAGTTAAGTTGTAAATGTTAGAGCTAAGGGACCAGTAAAAGTATTTGTAACTTACATGTGATTTTAATTACCTTTACCCGAAAGTATGCATTAGCACATGCAACAAAAAAATGATAAAATATACAAAAATTTTAGTTTTCTTTTTTTGTTTATTAAAACCTTTTAGTTTAACTTATAAAATGTTTCTTACTTTTTCTGAGAAAAGTAAATATATGAGCTCAGAATCAGTACAGTTCATTTTTCATTCCTATGATATAAGGAGCTATTTGTAATAACAATTTTTTGCTTTTAGTATAACAATTGTAACTTACGATTCTACTAACTAGCAACTTTCCTGTAAAATAAATGCACGAATTTGTAAATAAAAAAGGATATTAGACTATTAAAAAAACAATAAAAATACTTGCAATTAAAAAAGTTTGTCTTGATAAAAATTTTATTTATAAATTCTGAAAATGCAAAATTAACATCCCCTCATCTTTGAAAGGTCGTCAATAAATCCCTCAAACAAGAAAATCGAATCTCCTACGCAAAATCATGACTGACGCCTAAAAGCGTCACTCGCTGATCGCAGTCGAGCAACTGCAAGTCCTAAAATCCTCATCCTTCCCTACATCTTCCCGGCACTTCCTCCGCCCGATTCTCGCCAATATTGCACGCTCGAGGAGCTTGCACTCGCGCCAGCCACTCCGACCACTTACAGCGCGCGAGCGGGGGCGGCCCGGCACGCGGCGTCCGCCGGGGTGTGAGGGTTAAGGTCCGATCAATGTCGGATAATTTGTAGGCCTACCAGACGTCTGAGCGATCAGGGGAGCAGGTAGTCGCGGAGCTCCGTCCCCTCTCCCGCCCACGCGCCGAAGCGCTATAGACGCCGATCGCGTGCCTTTCTTTCGGCCGCCCGCGCCTACCGTTTGCAAGCTGTATTGTCGCTTCCACTTCGAGTGGCCCTTTCTAGGGGAAATAACGTGCGGTAGTCTTGTGTGATTTGGGTTCGATCGTTCTTGTGTTGATTGATAAATTTAACTGCAAATGAACGAAAAAAGTAAATTTCGAGAAGGATAATGAAAAATTTTTTATTTACATTGTATGTCTGTCTGATAGAATGTTGAAAAAAATAGACATGTAGTTCTTATTTTTTTAATTCAATGTTTAGTAACAAAATATTGCAAGTTGGAATTGCGCATTAGAAGCGTTTAATATAAAAAAGGTAGCAAAAAATTTACTACATTCTCTTTAATGTGACAAGAATAAACCCTGGTAGAAAATTCACCATAAATTGACCATAACTGGTCAATAAAGAAGGCGATTGACCATAAATTCACCAATTTATGATTAATTTTCTACCAGGGAAAACGCATCCATCAAATGGATATTATCTCAAAAACTGAAAAAAAAATATTTTTAGCAATTCAAAGCTTTCTCTATAAACAAGTGTACTGTTCAAACTCACTTTCTTATCCTCTTCAGAAAAAGTAGCACTTTTTTTCAAGGCCTAGCAATCCCTCAGCCATCATCCTGATCCTCGCTGTGCGCGTCCCAACTCCTCCTTTCCAAAATATGCAAATCAGCCTCTTTGTTCGATACCCGGCGGCTTATTTTTGGCACCCGGGCAGCAGGACGGCGGCGCAGGTCTCCGGCGGCGCCTCCGGACTCGGACCCTCGGGATATGCCCCGTGACCCGAATAAGGGCTTTAGTAGGACCCCTGCGACCAGGAGACTAGATGCCTCCCTCACGCACCCGGCCGTCACGCATCGCGCGCCGCGTTTAGGCTTACGCGCCACCCTGAGTCCTGCGTCTTCCCGCAGGATGACTATGCTATCCTGCTAGTTGTTTACGCATTGGTCTTCCGAAAAAATGGGCGAGCCCGTGGTAGTGGTCGGGAGCCGCGGGAGGAGCGCCGGGGAGTCGTTACAACGACGGGGGTGGACTCGCTCGAAAGGATCCGCTGCGTCGATGATGTTTTGTTCGCAGGGGAAGTTCGAAGGATACTTGCCGGTTGGAAGGGGAATTTTTATTTCGTAGCCTTTTTTTAGGAGATGAGAGGGTAGTAATTTGCGGTTCTGAGTTATGTACACTTAAAATGAAAAGGAATTATTTAATCATGGGGAATATATAATTAATATGCTTTATTTTGTTTTAATTAAAATTACATGATTATTTGTAACAATAGCAAACATAGGAATATTAGTAATGACAAGCGCACGATACATTATAAGCAACTAAATATTCAATGTACACATCATTAATAACATGAATTAATTACATCGCTTTCATATATTTTATTTATTATTACGAATTTTGCGTAAATTTAAACTTATCATTGTTTAATTTATGAACGAGTCAAAATAACGCAATGTTTAACGTAAGATATTAATTTGGTAGACATTAATTTGAAATGCAAATATTAATGCATATTTTTTATTTAAATTCCATTAAACTTTTCTTAATTGAAGCTTGGTAGAACTGTGTATTAAATTAAAGTATATTTTAGGTACAAGTACCCACTCAACATTTATTTATTTAAATATAATCGAATGTTTGACTCCTGTACTTTAAACTTATCTTATTTTAAACTAAATGTAGTCTACGTACATTGCAAGCGATGAGCGATAAGATCAGTTAGACGGATTTAGACAGATTTGTCGCGGGTTTCGGTACCAGGATTTCAGAATGCGCAAAGTTTTCGTGGCGCAAGGAACTTATCCTTCGGGATCGGCTTATAGTGTGTCCCGCACGTAGCTGACTCTTGCGTAACCAGAATTCCTAATTCAGTTCTATTTTTCTTTAAATTAAATTGATATTAAATACAAAATTTATTGTTACATGAATTCAATCTATACTACTTGAAATTTGTTTTCATTTATTGAAATTTTTTCTCATTTGGAAATTACAGTTGATGAAGTTTTTACAATCACATTAGTTGCATATACTTTATTATAAGTATTAAAATAAAATGTTTCATAAAGAAACAATAGTGTCAATTATTAACGCAATTTTGTAATTTTCAAGCGATTAATAAGCTGACGTGAGTGCTGATAACAATGCGTGCACTTTATGTACATTAGGTTCAACAGTAAAAATGATTGTTAATAACAATTGTTTTTTAAACATTTTTATTTTCAAAAGGATGAACAAATTTTTCATAGTATTGACTGCAATCATTTAAATTTATCGCTATTTATTTGATGAGATACATGTCACTGATGCACGTTAAAAAATTTTACGACTTGTTATTTAATAACAAATTATACAAAAATAAAATATCTCTAATTAAAGTGAGTACTTTTACTTGATTTTTTTTATTCTAAGAAATATATTACTTGTGCAGTTCTCTTGTTTCAGTAGAAGAAAATATAAGCAATTAACTACTTTGGTACACAGTTGTTTACATAAAAATTGCGATTCAACAAATAAAAAAAAACAATTATATTTTTTTAACTATACCCGCATTTTCAACAAATTAAATTATTTAAAAAAAAACATCACAAGGACGCACGTAGTAAAAACTCTATCTAAAAAATCGCTAAACCAACGGACACACGTAACCCACTCGCTCGAAACCTCAAATCGCCTCGGAACCCCCGCGCCGAGGATTCCTCGCGCGCCTCCTGATCCCAGCTTCGCCTGGCGGGCGAAAGCGGCGCCGGCCGCGCTCCATCCCTCAGGACTCCGGGACGTCCTGGCGACCGGCGGCTCGGCGCTGCTCGCCTGATCGACCGGGAAGCGCGCATCCCTTCGGAATCGCCGTAGGCCGTCCCTCGGCCGGACTCCTCCCCCGCCGCCGCCGACCTCGGGCCTCGCGCCGCGCGCACCCCCATGGGAATGTGGGTAAGGCCGGCCTGTGACCTCTCCGTCCCAGGGGAGCAGGACGGAAGCGGAAGGAAGGAAGGAAGGCGCACACGCCAAGAGCCCTGGATCGCCGTCGCGCAAGGCCAAGGGCTGACGGGGGGCTGCGAGGAACCGCTATGGGTTATATATCCCGTGTATAAGGGGATCGGGTAGGTAGGCGTAAGGGTAGGGTACAGTCTGGCTGGTGGCTGGGTAGATGACTGCTCCTTGATCGCTGGTGGGATATCCTTTTCTTTGATTGTTTAATAATAGGTATTGTTATTTTTCGAAATGGTTCATAAATTTGTAATGTTTGTTAAAGATGTATATAGTGAATGTGAGGAGAAAAAGTAATGTTTGAAATGAACATTTTTGTATCACATTATATTTTGTTTATTTAATAATGATTATTGTTAAATATTTTACGAGGTATTGCAGAGGCATAGATTAGACTTCTTTTTGTTGTTTGAGTTGCATTAGATGGAATCTCAAGTGACAGGGTTGTTTACTCAAGGATTAGGAAAGTATGAAAGGTAGAATTTTTCAGGACCTCGGTTATTGAATTTTCCCGATACCCTATAAGAATAGAATCGGGAAATAACGACATTACCTTCGATGCAGCTTTAAAATTAGTTTCCCGCAAATACTCTCAAATTTTGCAAACTACTGACTGTACCGCATCTTCTCCGCATCAGAGTAAATAAAAAAAATTTAATGATTATCATAATTTCAATTAAAAATTCACCAAATAAACACATTACACATGACTACCTACTCTTCACTATCCGCAATAAAACTAACAAAGTTCGTTTTTCTAAAAAAAAAAAACAAAAAAAAAGAAGCCTAAAGTCTCGTAGTACATACCCTGCACCCATCCATCATCCGCGGCGAATGACTGCAGTCATCGAGCTCATCACGCGTCGAGTCAAGAAAAAAAAAAAAAAAAGAAGCGGACAAAACGAGCACCTGGCGAAATCGGACAGTGGCCCGTGGCGAGGCGGCTCCTCGGCTCTCGGGATTTGGCACATAACAAATTAGGACGTGTGTGGCCGGGAGCGACTTCCAGCGCGGCTCTGCGCGCCTGGTACCCGAAGCCCCTAAACATTGCCGAAATTTCGGCACCGAGGTCAACGCTCCGCGGCCCGGGCCGAAAAGTCGCCCCCCACCTCCCCGCCGGCGGCGCCTGCGCCTCCTTCGCGCTCGCGCGCGCACACACCGGACGCTGTCCGCGCGCGCACGCAAGACCGGAGTGCAACAGGTCGGACGCTCGCTCCTCGTCGTCCTTTTCGGCGCTCGCTCATGCTACCCTGCTGAGTCAAGGATTCGACTGTCCTTAAAGAGCGGGAGGACCCCGACGATTTCGAGGGGCTGCGCGCGAGGGGCGCCTTTTGTACTGATCGCTCGGGGATCGACGCGCTGCGAGGGGGAGATGGCTGAGAGTGACTTTGCGCGGGAACCTTTTCTTGAGATTCTTGAGATTAGGAAGAGAAATGGGGGTTTTTTTTCTTTTGCGGGTCGCTTTTACCCTTTGAGTTCGTGGGAGAGGGATATTTTTACTGGAAATTGGAGTAAATCAAGGTTAATCTTTGTGTAGGAGGTTCCAGGGGTGTGTATGTTTCTTCGGATTTTATCTGAAGATCGGTTAAATTTTATTATTTTCATTTTTAAAGAGTATAATGAAAGCAATTTTTTAAAATTATGTAAATAATAATTTAGATGCTATAATTATTTTTGTTCAAATTATTAATAAAGATTGTAAATTTTGAAATAATTATATGAAATTTGCAGAACTTTGTTGCAGAATTACTGTCTCTTTTTTTCCATTACTTCATTTCAATTTTTTTAAAAAAAAAGAGAGGGTATTTTTAAAAGTAGCAAATTTTTCAACATTTACAGAAAATTTTACATAATTTAAAATATTCTTTTTCTAGGATTACTATAATACATTTATCGCTACTTACCGATGCTGTATTTTTATGTAAAAGGTGAAGATGTTTATTAAAAACTGCAATGCTTTCTATGCAGAAAATTACAGATCATTTTTTTTAACAGTAACAAATTGTATTGCACTGATGATCAGCGAATTTTACAGATGTTTTTTTAAAAAATTATAAACTTTTAACATAATTCGTTTTAATGATGCTACTAAATATAAATTATTTTTGTAAATTTTTGTTACAATAAATCTATCTATCTATCTATCTATCTAACTAATGACCAATATAATAAAATCACCGTCTCTCTTATAGACATTGGAAACTTGAGAGAATTAATTTTAACAAAAAAAATCTGTGCTTTAAACAATATATGTATCCTCATTTTAGTTTATCAACAGTCATAGATATACACATGATTTCAGAATACTTCGAGATCCCGTAACAAACGATACTGTTTCAGCGAAGATTTCTTTCCCAGAGGCGGAAAGCCCCGCGGCCGAAGACGATTCCGGATTTATGAATGGATTCCACGGCCACATAATCGCGTCACGTTGCGCGGCGTGGCGAGAAAGAGGAAGAGAGAGAGAGACAGAGTCGGAGGGGATCACGGCTTAATCCTGATACCTTCGGCCGTTCGGGCAATTTCGCGTCCTCAGCCGCGCGCTTAATGCGGAGATTAAATACGTCTTGGTCGCAGCGCGTGTACACCTATATGTGTATACATATATATATACATACATCGCTCGCGCCTATACGAGCCAGAAATAACGCACGGTGAAAAATCGAGCTAAAAGCCGTGTGTCGCGGGGAGGGAGAAAAGCGCGGATGAGAGAAACAGAGAGAGAAAGAGAAAGAGAGAGAGCTCGACCTTAATTCCGCGCGACTTTGATATCCTGCTGCCGGCGGCGAGTTTAGAGCGTACGGATGTATAAGCGGCCGAAATCTTTTCGTCGCTCGATCCGACCGCTTTTCAGCGAGCCGCCCAGAGATGACACTCGAGCAGGTGAAGCGATACGAATTTGTAATCCGAGAGCGGAATTATTGGGAAAGATGTTCACGGATGTTTTCATTACTCGTTGATTTTGTTAGACGCTAGTTTTTATTTTTGCCAATTTTAGCGTTTGAAATTATAATTTTCAAATTTAAATGAACGGTGAATATTATTTTTTTGGGTATAAAAAAATGCGCTATAATCCTTAGGCGTACTTTGCAGAAAAGAAGTATTTGCAGGAAAAATGTTTGTATCGACATAAAACTTTACATGCATACATATAGTTATCATTACTAGGCTACTTTTTTTCGTCGTGGATTTTAAATATACAAAAAATATGGAGGAAAGAATAAGGTATTTAATACTAAAAAATATAATGTTAACATTTTTAAACTGATAGCCTCAGTTATTTACATATCAAAATGTTTAATTACTCATGCTTAATTACGTATTACAACATATAAAAAAAAGAACAAATCTTTTTTACAAATTTAAAGTGAATTTAATGATTTATAATATGAAACAAATTTTAAAGGGTACAATTATTATGCAAATCAATAATTTGTTTTATCTACATATATACTATAAGTACATAAATATATATCTAATCATTTATAATTTTTATTGAAGTTAAAGAAAATCCTTTTCCACCTAATCGAACACATTCTTAATCAAAACATTGGATTTACCTAAATCATAAAAAAGCGAATTACAAGAGATCCCGAAAAGAATTGGTATCCCTCGCGCAGTGAATCAATGCATGCGATTGTGCACTTACCCACGATTCAATCAAGACTCCCCGTAACAATATATAAATAAGAAAATCCGCGAGAGTCCTGCGAGGCACGTGGAATCCCCCGCTCGACGTCCGGGAGCGCGCGCGTTTTTTTTTTACCCACTCGCAATCCATCTCAATCGCTTAATTCCATACTCCACGGGATGACCCACGTAAGTTTCACAATTGAAATCGATACCACCGCAGGAGGAAGGGACGCGACTCCGGCCCGGCACAAAGGGAATAAAAAGAGAAAGCTCCTCGGAAGCAGATAAACTCCCGGGACGCCGTGTATCCCCGATCAAACGGCAGAATTAGCGGATTCCCGGGTTAGCTGCTGCTCCACGCGTATATACGTGTGTGTGTGCGCGCGTACGTTTCATTACGCTCGGAGGTGTGCGCCGCGCATAAAAGGCGCCCCCGCCAAAAGGGGGGGATGGAGCCAAATCCGCGCGAGGAAGCGGCCCCCGAGGGGGAAGAGCGAGTCGAAAAAAAAAAAATTATATAGAGAGATAAAAAAAAAAATAACAGGGAGGGGGAGGGACTTATCCTTTGATCCAGGATTTATTTAACTATGTCCCGGCGAGCGGCTTATCCCGAGGGAGGATTTCGGCCCTGACGCCGGACGAGGGGAGAGGCGTATTGATTTTTAGCTCGAGGATTAGAGCACACGGCTCCGCCGGCGTGTGCGCCTGTGTGTGCATCGAGAGGAGGCTGTATAGTTTTGACGATGCACGAGGAGGTACTCTCTCTCTCTCTCTCTGCGCTGTGTAAGAGAGAAACAGAGAGGGAGAGTTAATCAAGGATCTTAATGTCATTTATATTTGACGTCGTTTTCCAACATTTATTACAGCGAACTGTCGATGGGTTTGCGAGCTTTCAGGCTACGATTTAGCGAATATCATCGCCTCTCCGGAGTATAGGAGAGAGCACGCCTGCGCGGATTTGCTTGCCTACCAGCTGAATTTTCAATGGGATGAGCCTTTTAAAGAGCATTCGATCGCCAACAGATTATCGTTTATGTTAATAACATCACGTTGGGTATTGGGGAGTTTCGTTACTGTTGATTGTAAATTATTGTTTATTTTGTTTGTTGTTTTGGTAATACGTAAAATCGTGATGATTCATAATAATTAGAATTATTGCGATCCGTGAATAGATCATTTAACAATTTCGTAGTTACGCAGAGATTAGTCAATCAATTGACAAAATTAATGATGTATAATATATCAGTGCACATGAAAGTAGTTGATGAACTGTTCAAATCGTTGAAAAAATGTATCAGAGATAAGTGTCTTAAACATGCAAAAAGAAAACTATTGAATTGTTAAAAAAAGTTTTAAAACTTTAAAAAGTTTTTGTTCAAATTATTAAACAAATATTTTAAACTACTAGTATATTGGCAATACAATAGTTTCATAAAATGCAGGCAGAATTCCTACTTTCAAAATTTTCAACTATTCAATTTTTTAATGACAAAAAAGCAACATCACTTTTTATACATAAAGGAAAAAACAAGTAATTTTATGTTCATTCAGATTCATTTCAAAAATTGAGTTTGTAATCTAATTCATTGAAAAAGAAAACTAAAAAGAAACTCAATAAATAAATCGAAAAAACGATTTTTAATAAACAAATCCACAAAATAAAAAATCGGTTTTTGTCTTCAAGTCATATAAGAAGAATTGAAGAATTGAAGAATTGAAGAAATGAGAAATGAATTATTATAGATTAAAATCCATAAAGACATTTTTAAATCAAAAGTATTTCTAAACATGTTTCTTTAACAACCCAAAAAATTTACTATTACAAAGCTTCCTATGCGATTGAAGTTTCTACACTTTGAAAACAAAAGAAACATAAACATAAACAATTAAAACGTATTATTAACAAAAGCTTCAATCTAAGCTACTGCAGCTTTCCCAGCAGCTCCTCACAGCCGTCGGCGAGTGAAAGCTCGCGCTTTTTACTCCTCCTATCGTCGATCGTCGATCTCGCCGAGCAGGCAGCGCGCGGTTCAAAGAGCAACGAACGGAGCGCGAGGGAAATCCGCCGGCGCAACACCCCGGGGTTGATAAAAACCCCCATGATCGCGGCGCTTATAAATAGAAATTAGGGGGAGCGGCGAGCGCGCGGAGTGGCTTTGGCGGATGACGGGCGCTTATCTTCGCGGGTCACCGATCGCTCGGGCTTAATCTCGCGGTCGCGAGACGCGCGGACGCTGAACCGCGCGCGCACCAAGGAGCCGAGGATGGCTCGCCAACGAGCGAACGCTCGAGTTTACTCCCTCCCCCCTTGGCTCTTTTTTTTTTTATGGCCGAGGGAACGGAGCGATAAGCGGCCGTTTTTGTGGGATCGTATATAGCGCGGATTTGAGACGCGTGTCGCTCTATTTCGTGGTATTACGGGCAATTAGCGGATCGTCGGGGGCGAGAGTCGAAGGGCCCTTTGGAAATTTTTATTGAAAAGCTGGTTTATCGGTCGTGTGGTTAAATCTTTTAAGATCCGAGGCGATTTTCGTTTATCTAGGTTTGTTTGGGGGGTTTTAATCTGGGCAATTTAGAAACTGCTGATAGTAGATTTACTGTGAGATTTCTCAAACTTTATTTTGCAGTTCCTTTATTTTATTGATAAATAGCGGATTATAAAATTTTTTTACAAAAAGTATAAAAAAAATGGTTAATTACTTTTAGTGTAATAACATCACTAACGTTATGAACCATTTTTAAAAGCTGTTTATAAATTTTACCGTAAAAGTTACTCATTTTACAAAGAAATTTCATAGGAAAATTCAATATTTTGATCTCGATATATTATGTGTAATGAAAAATATCAAATGTAAAAACTTGTTGATTAATAAATTAATCAGAATGAATTTGAAAATTATTAATATTATTCATTAGAATTTTAGGTAATAATATCGTTTAAATACATTTTTTTTAATTTTACAAAAAGAAAGTTATTTTTCAACTGAACACTCAATCATTAAATGAATATTACAAAAAAAACATTTTTAATAAATCGACGATCTTTTGACTTTTCGACATATAAAGACTTAATCCTATTTTTTTCGAATACAGTTTTTTTTAACATATTTTCGAAATGTTAAAATATTTACATTGACTTGAAGATTACTACTTGCGCCATCATAGACTTAAATTTTTCTCACTCTTTTTATATCAATAAATAACTTAAAAAGACTGCATCGAAAAAAGTACAAACTTAATGAATGATTTCCTCTCCGCGCGAGATTAAAAAATCTAAAATTAAGCGCGAGCGACTTATAGAAACGAAACGAACCCCGGGAGCCGCGTGGAAAACAATCGCTCGACTACGAATCATAAAAAAAAGCACACGGCAAACAACATTAATTTTTATTATCTACGCCATTAATTCCAGTCTCTCCGCGACGACGCAATTTCTTTTCGTTCGGATTAGCTCTCCCCACTCCTCCCATATCGCGTCTTACACTCGGCCGTCCCGTATTACAACGAGAAGGAGTTCGCGCTCACTTTTATCCTTATCGGCGCCGCTCGCTCGTCGACGATCGATAGGTACACGCGTACCCCGCGCTCGGGCGAAACGTCCCGCTTAGCATAATCCGAGAGCCGGCTCCGTAATCTCCCGACTAATTTGCCGACGCGCTCGCGCATTTTACCGAGCGCCGCGCGCGTATAAGCGCTAATGCGCGCGGCCCATCGAACCCGAATGCGCGCGGCCCGATTTATCGCGGCCGCGCGGGCTAATCTCGCCCCCCGGCGGATTCGTCGATTACGGATTTTCGAGAGGACGCCGCCAGTTTTGTTGCGAGCTAATTCGCGACGCGCGGGCCCGCGACGCTCCGCTGCTTTTTGCCGATTAAGCTAATGCGTTTGGATTACGGCGATGCGGTGGGGTGAGCGAGTTGTATTCTACAAGTGACTTTTTTCCGGTGGTAAAAGAATGTTTTTAATGAATTGGAATTTAAACGGTTTATTGCTTTGTAGTATTCAAGATTTTCTTTTTATTTACAACCGGAGATATCGGTATTCAAACCCTGGTAGAAAATTCACCATAAATTGACCATAACTGGTCAATAAAGAAGGAAATTGACCATAAATTGACCAATTTAT
>UXGC01001975.1:0-15077 GCA_900480045.1 Eurytoma adleriae
CCACTACTAAATTAGTAAAATTTACTATAAATTAGTGAAAAATTAATCCAATGAAAAAACTGTTTGTAATTACACTATTATTTTTAGTAATTTTACTAATTCTGGTAGTGCAAAGATCACTATTCACTACTTTAATTAGTGCATTTGCACTAATTCATAGTGGAGCACTTTTAACTAATCAAATTAATGCATATGCACTAATATTTAGTGATATTGCACTATTTCAACTTTAGAGAGCACACACACACGCACGCACACACACACACACACACATACATATGCACCGAAGGCGCCGAGCGAAGGATAGGGAGGAGTGTACCACCTTCGAGAAAAAAAATGAGGGGGAGAAAAAATAGGGAGCCGGCTCCTAGCCGGCGCTGTGCACTTTGCTTTATGGTAGGCGGATCATTCACACCTCCGCTCTGGTCGCTCGGCGCGCGCGCGCGCGCTCGGGGGCCTCCCCCCCTTCGCGCCCCCGAGGCCCGGAAACTGGATCGGGCGAAACGCCGCTCCTGCGCGCGCCTCGCGCGTCTGCGCCGATCGGAAAAGTGCGACCGCCGTTGCGCGCCGGCGAGTAACGGGACGCTCGTAAACCGGATCGAAAATAGAACCTTTTGGAAAATATTTTGGAAGAGTAATGGCGGCCGTTGCGAGGTGTAACAATGGTTATCTCGGCTATCGCTTCCCCTCCGTGAGTTACGAGCTGAAGATCGTCCGAAATTCTTTCGTCTGTGAAAGTAACTTTAATTGCCGTTTCGCGTGGCTGTTATCCCCGTTGGTCAGGATAGTAAGGAAAGTTTACGTGCCGTCTCACGATTAGGGTGTTTCTTAAAAATGGTCGTGACGGCTTCTTGAGAGCGTGCAATTCATTGGCCAATAGTTTTATCCCAAATTATCCAGTGTTCTTTTAATGTTCCTACGAGTTTTAATTGGGTGCTTATTATCCTGATCGTTATAGGATAACAGAAAACTTTTATGTACTATCCCACCGTTACGGTATCTTGTTTTAAAAAAGTCGTGTGGCCTTGTTGTCAGCACGAAATAATTCACTGGTGTTTTATCTTGGTTATTGTTTCCTTTGAGAATTGTGGATTAAAAAATTTTTATTAGGGTAGCACTAGATTAAGAAATAACTCTTTACGTGAAGAGTTATAATTTTTGTCAAAAAATAAGAAGTAATAAAAAATATTGTTAGGTAAATTTTTGAGTATTTCCACAATATTTTTCTACTAGGAAAAGTGCGCGATGGTTTTTTGTACCAAAATTATTATTGGTGGTAATTTTCGCTTTAAAACTTTGTATGTAACGATAACTCTGCTCCTGTAAATCCTAGAAATTACACCAAAAAAGAAAACGAAAGAAGAGAAAAAGACTGACAATTTGAGAGGCTGTGCGTTCGAAAATCTCTGTTAGCTCAAAAGTTATCTACTGTTAAATATTGCTATCGAAAATCCCATGATAATGAGAATTTTTAATACAATATCGCATAATAAATGTATTAATTAACAATAATAAAAAAATCAATATTTTCTTTAAACGGTTATACTCCACAATCTTGCCAAATAATCTCCATCAACTTCTAAAACCCACTTTAAAAATCGGTCGATCACCATCATCGTACCCAGCTTATCAAAATTCAGCAAGTCTTCTGAAACTCTCTCCCCTTTAAAAAATGCTAAAACGCTGGTCGCGCCGCAGGCCGATATAAATGTCCGCCTCTCCAAAAGCGCGTCCCACACCTATACAGATCGAACGCCTCCGAAGAAAATTACTCACAAACACCTACAGTCTTCAAAATTCCCCCTACCAAAAAAAAAAAAACGCTCAGTTCCTTAGTTCCATTTCTGATAGCACTCCTCGTCGCCCCGCATTAGAAGTAAGCCGCCTCGCTCCCCGCACACTCCCTCTGGCGAGCTCCGTTTAGAGAGAGAGGGGGGGGCACCCCCGAGCTCCGTCCCTTTTTATTTAATGCGCGTGCGCGCGCTCGGGAATTAAGTGCGCCAATAACGAGCCCCCCCCCTACCCACGGCGCGCGGCTAAGCGTATCGCGGCCGCTTCTTCCTTTTTCGAGCTCGTTCCGTCGGACTCCTCCCTTATCTTTCTCGCGCGCGCGCTCCTTTGTAACCCGCGCAACTATACGGCTCCACGGCCTCGCTCTCCTCATATACACATTGTATCGAGCTAAGTGCACGCTTTCGCCGGGATGCTGCTGCTCGCTTCGCGTTCCTCGTTTTCCCCTCGCCGCGCGTTAAAGACGCGAACGCTTATTCGGCGGCGACGACTTTATCCGCGAGGAGCTTACTTATACTTTGTAGCGAGGCGCGTAAACAGCTGCAAATTGTTCAGCGGATGGAGGGGAGGAGGACTTGGATTTCGCTCTATAACGATTTTTGAGGAAAATTGAGAGAGGCAATATACTATTTATCGCTGCCAAGTGCTCCGGGTTGTTGGGAGGCGTGCTATTACGCATTCCTAGTTAGGAGGTGAATTATCAACTAAGATTTAATGAAATGTTTCTTGATCATTATGATTCGTAATAAATTTCGAATAAAAAGATGTTCAGTAAGTTCTTTAGCAAAGGTTATTAAAGACGACTTTTTTAAATAAAAGATATTTTAGAAGGCATCCACGAATGTTTACTGGAGGTTTCGATGCACGAGTTTATTATGTGTTGAATTTTGCGAATTCTTCAACGCATTTTTTATGTATCAAATGAGCTACAAATAAAATAAATAAATTTTTGATTTATGAATTTTATTTTTATTTTTATTTTTATTTTTATTTTTATTTTTATTTTTTTTATTTTATTTATTTTTTTATTTTTTTTACCCCTGATGGTAAAAACTAAATTATTGAAATGGGACAATGTGTTATAATTAGTTTGTTTTCGTGAATAAATTAAATTGCTTTTCGCCTATTTATTACACGGAGAGAATAGTTGAGCAAAAGTTACTAAACTTTTAGGGTAATTTATAAACTTTTGGGACGCTTTGCCTTTCTGGTGATTTTTACTATACACGTGGCAATTTTGACAAGGAGGTTGGCAATATTTACAAAGAGGTTGGCAATTTTTACAAAAGGTTAGGAATTTTTACAAGGTAGTGAGTAAAATTTGTCCAGAATCTAGTAAAAAGAATCACCGCAAGGTGGCATTTCACGCGGTAATTTTTACAGCTACTTTTAGGGTAATGTTTACTGAACTATTCTCTTCGTGTACGTTACTTGGTAAGAAAATGTGTCTCAAAAAGGTACTAATTACCTAAATAGTAGAAAAAATCGCTTATATTTACCGTTGAATACGGAGTTCGAAAAAGGTAACCTAACCTTCATATCTTTAAATATTTTCTCCAATTTTCCTGTAAGATAAAACATTTCGATTAAGATTTTTTTTCCGTTTCTGTACAAAAGTCATTGAAATTAAATTATATATCTTTTAACAATGAATATTAATCCATTTAAAAAATACTTATAAAACTATTTAAATATAGTTACAATAAAAGGCTAAAAATTGGTCTGTTTTAGCCCATTTTTTTAAAGACCATCAATATTTAATCTGTATATTTGTGTTTGTAAATTTACATAACATGATTTGATAATAAAATATAGTGATTAATGAATATAATAAAATTTAGTTTGTTTAGTCAGTCAACAAATCTATACAAAAAACACTTGTTTCCGGTTGAATCTAAATATTATGAAACATAAGCCTGATAAATTGATCCGCGAAGAGTGTGCGCTCGAAATGTATATTTGAACAGTTTGACATTATTTGCCCGAATCTAATATTTATGTCTGTCGTTTAAAAGCTTACATGACGCATCTAATTTATGCCCACAATTTAACGAAAAAAATTAATACCCAAAAAAGAAACACGTAAAATCTCGCATAACCATAAATAAAAATCCCATACAACAAACACGAAAAAAGTCCGCATTAAAAATAAAACGTTACTAAATCGCTGAATATAAATAAAGTCGGCCAATAAGGATCGGGACTAATTCGGCCTACTAACGCAACCGCAGCGCCTCTCGCAATCCTCCGGAGGTAGCCGCGCGTATAATCAAGGCTCTAATTTCCATCGTCGCGTCCGATCGCAATAAAAAGCGTCCCACTCGCGTAGCCGGCGTGAATCAGCCGGGGCAGGGAGGTGGACTCCCGCGCGCCGTCTTGGGTCATTGCACAGGGGAGGCGACTTTTTTTCCGCGGCGTCGGCATCGGGAAAAGGGCAGGCATAAAGGAGAGTCCTTAAAGCCGGCTGGAATGCGCGCGCGCGGCTCCTAGGAGCCGCTGCCGCAGCTACGCCGGGAAACGAGGGCTGCGCGGGAGCGCGACTTTACAGTCGTAGATTCGCATCTCTTCGACTCGTCTATTACCCGTTTTTCTCCCTTTCCCGCGAGGAGAGTCGGGGGCTCACGTACACGGGATGGAAACCGCGTACCTACGCGCGCGAGCTTCTCCCGCATATTTCATCTTGCCTCCTCGTTCAGATTCTTAGATAACGGGCGAACGGACGATTTTCCTTTGCCTTTTTTTCACCCGAGACTTTGCAACTTTGCATTTAACGGCGGACGGAAAAATTGCGCGCCCTCTGTCGCTCGCCGGTGATTTATGCGGCTATGATGACTAATTTTTGTAGGTGTTCGTTAAGAGGCGAGTTTTTTTTTTGCAAGTTTTTTTTTGGACTGTAGTCTAATGTTTTGTACATTTCTTTAGAATATCCCTTTATAAAAGTGCGTGGAGAGATGTATGCAGTCGAACTCGAATCTCGAACTCGAATTGGAATTGATGATGCGCATGCGCGGCCTTATGATCGGAATTGAAACATGGCGCGTGACTTTAATTCTAGTTTTGGTAGAAAATGGATCATTTTTAGGTTACGTAAAAATAATTTGGCTAAAAAAATGGTCAATTTATGAATAAAATGCTAATCTTCTCTGGTATTTGCTTTTGGTAATATCCTTTCAGGTACCTTCCTTTGTGGAAGATATTCTCACTATAGAAGATTAAGCATAGTACTTTCGTTCAGTGAAATATGGAGTCGTTTTGTAAATAGTTTGCTCAGTAGTTTATTTTCAAAGGGGAAGTCGGTAAATTGTAATGTGATATATCCCCAACCTATAAGTGCAATTTGCATGATGGGATCTGACATAGAAGGGGTGCCACTTGTTCACTCCATGTTACATTCAAATGTAAAACCCCTATTTTTATTATATAGATATAGGTACTTTTAGTGGAAGAGAAAAAAAAAAGAAAAAAAAAAGAAAAAAAATAAAAAAAATAAAAAAAAAGAAAAAATAAAAAAACTGATTCGAAAAGAAAGTTTTAATTCTTCTCTATGCCTATAAGCTTTTTGAATAATATTATTATAAGTACAAATATTTATCTTATTCCTCTTATCATATTTATATTATATAAAAATATTAATTTGAATAAATTCACTACAAAAAGTTAATTTTCATTTAATCAATTTAATATCTGCATAATCCACCAAACCCAATAAAATGTGTATCCAAACATCTCTTGATTAAATTAATAAGTAAATTTAAAGTACACAATTATCTTTCTTTTATTTGTGTTTAATCTGTGAATATTACTAAACACAAGATAGATACAGATTATTTCTGAAACTAATAATCACATCAGAACAAATCAAACAAACCACAAGCCTCGCCACAAGCTCAAACTGGCTTCCCTTTTAAGCTCATCATTTCTCTCAGAGAAGATTAATAAGACTAATCCTAAAAAAGTAGATCCTTACGCAAATGAAGTTCGCCGTGACAATCCTCGATTGATTTTTCACAGGGGATTACCGAAAAGATACATCGGGGCACATTTGATCGCTCACTCGAAACTTTTTCATTCAGAATAAAAATGCAAATGATCCAAGCGAGTACATTGAGCCTTAGCGTCGAAGGCAGAAGGTCACTCGCCGGCGAAGGCGGACAAAATTCATTCATAACCGTCGTAGGCGTATTTTATTTAATGTCTCTCTTCCATTGAATATCCCGGCACATTCGACTCCATAACTCCCCCTTCGTGTTTTACCCCGCCGCTACATTCACCCGCGCCGCTCGCGTCCTTACTGCGGCGTTCGCCCGTCGACGCGGAAGTCGCGTCCAGGGGGGGAGGGGTGAAAGTCAGATAAGGATTCGCGCACTTGAATTTGTCCTCGCGTGTTGCTCCCGCGGAGCCCGCACTCGCGTGCGCCGTGTAGGAGACCGCCTCTCTTTCTCTCTCTTACTATCTGCGTTGCGTTTTTAATTTGTCCTTCATGTTTTTTTCATTTTATTTATTTATTTAATTTTATCCTTTGACTGAATAGTTTTGACTATTCTAAATTGTGAAAAAATGAACATATTTCGTTTGTCACGATAGATTAACAGTTATATAAAAACTGTTTTTTAAAGTAATACACAAAGTATGTTAATCTGAATACATGAAATTGTAAATTGTTTAAAATTTGCTCTTTGTGTTGTAGGAATTTATTTTATTTATTAATACTGTATTTCTATGCAAGATTTTACAATTTATAAATATAAAATTAACAGTAAATAAACAACGTATGAGAGTCCCCATTTTCTTAATACGTCTTGGTTTCAATTATTTAAAAAAAAAAAAAAAAAAAAAATGCATTTCCATCTACGCTCGCGTGTGTCTACGATCTATCTAACAACTTTAAATTATATTAATATTAATATATTAATAAATTAATTTCTTTCTAAATTAACCAGTTCTCGCCAACTTATGGTTCATTTTCTGCCAGGGTACTTTTGTTTTTCTACGGTTTTATTTATTTCGAAAAATTGTATGTAATAAGCAAAATTTTGTTATTTGCAATAACTTTATAATAAAAAAATTTCCTTTCTAAACTTTCTCTCTCTCTCTCTTACTATTCCTATCTGTCTCTCTCTCCCGATAGGTATAACCGCGACGACGGATAGCATCAGCGCGATCGTACGTGGGTGCGCGCGTGTGGGTGCCCGCTGGTAGCGCGCAGGTAGCGTGGGCGCGACTCCTCGCCCGCGGACGCGCCTTGCCTATGCGCGATCGCGTGTGTTTTATACGGGGGAGATGCGCGCCGGCGAGATTCCGCGCGGGGGGAGGGAGGGGGAGGGAGGATGCGGGGGATATTATCTGGGTGGATGTAACGGCCGTACCTAATGCGACGGCCGATCGCTTATTTTTCTACGCTCGCAGTCGCGATTAATGTCCGCTTGACGTTTGCTAATGAGTCAAGCCGACGCGAGATCGACAATCTCTCATTCGACGCCGCTGCCCTCTGGGAAATTATTATTGCGCCGCTTCGGTTATGTTATTCGATCTTTTAAGGTGGAGTGGAATCTTGGGAAATTTGTAAAAATGTTTCGAGTAGGTAAGTTTCTTGGGTTGCATTAATGTAAATGGGAGTTACTTCATTTCTCAGAAGAATCTCGGCTTGGCTCTTAATTTGGTTCGTTAATACGAGCGAAAGAAGATTGCTACGGGTGCAGGTTTCTGATATGCTTTAGGATTTAGAAAGTTTGAAAAGTTTTTCAAAAAGATAATAAAGAATATTTTTTAAATATTGATATATTTTTAAAAACTTTTAAGAAACTCAAAACGTGAGCCATTTGAATAATTTTTTGTGGGATTATATATTCACTGACCAGGAGAGTATCACTTGTTTAGGTGACGGATTTTTTTGAAACTTTGAGCGAGGTTTTCTTATATGCCATAATATGAAGGAAGTCAAAATCTAAACTTTTATTTTCATTCTAAGTTAAATGAGAATCTCTTGCGATTAATATGGAAAGAGTGAAAAACCACTACATTCGACGTTCTGGATTTTTCACTCTTCTACATGGACTCTTTATGTGGATATTGAAAATCCACCAATAATTTGATTCACCTTTGTTTCATCTCTAATTTACCATCTTAAATGAAAACGAACCTGAGTCTAGATATAATGTATGCTAATTGATAAATTCACCACCAGGTGGACACCGGAAAATCTTTCCCGGTAATGAATTTACTGTATACATACACTTCTCTGTTTTATATATACAAATCATCCTAAAAGGATTTTGCTGTTCTAGTGTTTAAATGAGCATAAATATTATTAGTTTTATAAAAAAAATTCTGCAATTATTGTATAATAAAATCGGTTGATTTTTTATAATTATAGTAATCAAATGTCACTAATTTTTTAAATTCTATTGAACATTCACTCTTCCGTTTTATGAAAGGAGAGTGACTTTTTACTCGATTGGAGTGATTTTTTAAAATTAGTCGCTCTTTCTCATTTAGCGAGAGAGAGAGAGAGAGAGAGAGAGAGTGAGAGAGAGAGAGAGAGTCTTAAACGGACGCAAGAATCCCAGCGCACTCGTTGCAAAAGCCAAACAATGCAGATCCGCCTCCGGTAACTGTAACTACTATCTCATTGTAATTTCAGTTATCCTTCGCCCGCTCAATGTTACCTCGGTCCGGATTGACGCTACCGCTCCGTATACACAGATACACGCCGCCGCTAGCCCCCCCACGAGCGGCTCGTAATCCGCGCGCTAGCGCCGGCCTCTTGGAGCGTGTGTGTCAAGAGTTCGTGGGCGCACCGAACGCGAGGTCGCGCCGCGCGACGGCGGAATTGGGTCGACGTCATCGCCGCGCGATCGAAAGGACCAAATCGAGCGATCTCGAGGACGCGAGAGCCGCGGTGGCGGCGAGAGCGCCCCGAAAACACTCGAGCCTTTCATGCGGTCTTTAAAACTTTCGTCGACGAAAAAAAAAATCCGCTGCCTTCGCTTTTCGCCGCGACGTTGCCTTTTTCGCGAGCGCGCGCTCGAGAATGCCGAGCGTTTCGAAATTAATCGAACAATTATCGCTCTGTGCGATGTCGGATATACGGTTTCGAATTCAGCAGTGGTTGACAATAATTGCTTTTTGTACTTTGGATTACGTAAAAAAGATGTGTAGATTGTTGTTTGGGGGCGTAGCACGGGTCTTTCGACATCTAGGATTTTTTGCCGATTTCTATTCTTATATTTAAAATTTTATTCAGTATTGTCATTTGATTTTATGATACCGATTTTAGTCGATTTTGTAAATGTTTGCTAATTTTCTCGGTTTTTCTAAATTTAACCAATTTTGCCGATTTTTTCCGTTTACTAATTTATTTTTATCGATTTTATCGCTTTTACCTGATATTTCCCAATTTGTCGATTGCAGCTGACTTTTTGCGGATTCCGTTGCTTTTAGCTGATTTTTACCAAATTTGTCAATTTTTGCCGATTTTGTTTATTTTCTTTAGCCGATCTTTTGCCGATTTTGTTGATTTACTTTAGCCGATCTTTTGCCGATTTTGTTGATTTGCTTTAGCCGATCTTGTTGATTTACTTTAGCCGATCTTTTGCCGATTTTGTTGATTTACTTTAGCCGATCTGTTGCCGATTTTTTTTTACCAATTGATCTACTCCATGTTGCCGATTTTTAAAGATTGTATATTTACATAACTTATTAGAAAGGATAAATGTATTTACTAATGGAATTTTGAACCTCCAGAATATTGAATATTTCAAAATTTATAGATCAGTTTTCCGTGTGGTCTCTATCGTACAAGTTGAAAAATACCTTTTTACTTTACTTTAAATTTCTAAAATAAAAAGCCGTTCATATCGCTGCTTAGAAGCATCGCTCGTACGACCCGTCACCGCCGATTTTTTACCGATCGTGAAGCAAAAAAAGGAGGCCGACAGACATGTGTACACATTTATAAAGGGGATAGGATCGCAAATCTCGTTTCACGACGGCCGCAACATACGACTCCGGGAACGAATTGTTCCTCTAATCTCTACAAGCTTAAGCACACGAACAATTTGTTTCTCGGCACCGGGCAGAATTAGCGCTTTCGATCTCTGGCGGCAGCGTTCTCCTCTCCTCACCGAGAGAGCAGGAGAGAGATAGCCGCTCCCCGGGATAAATCAACCTCTCTCTCTCTCTCTCTCCGTATGCAGCGGGGCGCTGTGATCGCCGATCGATCGGCCGATTGCATGCGTGGTGCGCGCGCGCGCGCGCGACGCAGGACGTAAAAAGAGGAGCAGGCGCGCGGCTCGCAACCGATCGCAATTCCCAATAAGTCAGGCCGTGCCGTCGACGTCCGCGGAATCCCGGCTATTCGAGGCGCGACATCGATTTATACACGCGGGGCGGCGGCCGGGGCCCCCGATATCCGCGCGCGCATCTCGCGGCGCGAGTCAAACGGCCAGGGCGCAAGGAATGCAATTAGTTTATTTGGCCGGCCGCGCCGTAATTAAACCGTTCGCGTTTTCCGCTCCCCCCCTCACCCCCTCCCTGCGGCGGCGGCGGTGGGGATGAAATATGCGCGGAGGCGCCTTTTTCGCGCGGCTGCGCCGATTTCGCAAAGTAACCGGGAGAGGCGCGCGCGCGCTCTCTAATGGAACGCAGCCCGCAGCGGCTTTAATTGCGAGCCGCGTATATTGGCCGATCGCCGGAGCGATTTCTAAATTATCTCACCTGCCGATGATGTATAAAGCCCCGCGACCGCTTATGTAACGTGAGAATTAGCGGCTGTAATATGTTTATTCCGACGGAAAATAGCGGGGCAGGTATACCCGCCCGGAGGGGGGTCCATTTTCCACGGCGTTGCGTAATTCTTGGTACGATTTTTTTTTTACTTTTGTTGTTTCCAGCGCGACGGTACTTTTATTGAGATGTTTAATAAAATATACCTTCGGCCGCGTGGCGGCGCTTTTTTGCGTAATTAAATCTTTCTGCTTAACGACTACCAAGTGCACGCGTTAGACCGATATTTATTGAGTTTGCGCTTTGCGATAAGTAAGTAACGAACCTTCGTACACTTTAAACCTTCCATTAAAGCTTTTTATATCGATCTCGTAAATTTCAGCGTTTTACTAGCCAATAAGTGGACTGAATTGTGTTTGATGTAATAAGATATTCGATAAAACACCGATTGCATATTATCATTAGAGGTAAACTGAGAGAGTTGCAACTTGATTAATGTCTACTATGTTTAAATTGTGTATTTGTAACTGTAAATAAAAGTGGGGAAAAAATGTTTTTTTAAGTGACAATAAAAAAGTACGTGTGTACGTTACTAAAAACATATTAATCGCTAGGCTGTGAATGAATAAGTGCGTAATAAGTTGGTGTGTAAATAAATAACGCATTTTATATGAGAAGAAAAGTAATTTGTGTATAAATTAAAATAATGAATGACTTTTTGTCCGGAAAAAATGAGGCTAATTAACCTTGTTATTAGCAATTCCGAGGAAAATTGTCATTCAAGTCTCGTATTTTACTATATCAAGTAAATTACCTTATATGAACTACGACTGTCCTAGTTATTTTGAAATTATTCCCAGAGTGCTTTGCGGTCGCTTTGAACGCACTGACATTTCCACGATTATTTTTTTTCCTTATAAGGCCTATTCATGCACTTTTCATCATACAAATAAATTCATGCAAAAATTATCAATTCAAAGTGGTTTTTGAGATTAGTTCCAAATGTGTAATAAAAATTTTTTAAAAATAATACTAACCGTTAGTATAAAATGCAACTAAAAAAACAAAAAAAAATAAATAAATAAAAAAAAATAGAATATAAAAATATAAAATATAAAAATATATGTTGTGTGAAAGGATTTCTATTACCTAATAACTGGGCAAAAGTCTAATAATTTTTAGTCGTTAAAAATAACTGACCAGGTTATTCTTAAAAATGAATCGTTTTCATATAAAAATGATTTGTACTAGTTGCGTTTGTTACTTCATCCATCATGTTTTTACAAAATAAAAACGAATTAAAGTAAATTAAATGTAAATTTTTAATTACAGATTTCAATTACTTTAAAAATATATTTAATTATGGACTAAAATAAAAAAAAGTTGTAATAATTAAATAAAAACAATTAATTACCATTTGTTACATAATACCATTATTATTTTTACTTCTCAAATATTTCACTGTACCTTCGGTTGTAAACTAAAAATATGATAGGAAAATTTACTAAACATCCTTGAATTTTCCGAAGTAATTTTTCTCATATTTCCAGTGTGCCCCATCTCAAAAAGTGTATGGAAAATTTTGTTATTTTTATTCTTCACAGAGTGTAGATACAAAAAAGATTAGGTTTTACTATTTTATAAATCAAAAAAATTATTTTTTTTTTTCGACAAATACGAAACAAAAATTAATTAATTTTTCTCCACGACCTTCACTATCGCACTAACGACTACACCATCAAAGTTCAGTACGCAAATGTCATCTCTAAGTCTCAACGGAAAGTTTCGCTTTTACCACCTCGGCGAGCATCATCGCGCTTTCCCGCAGGACCGAGCGAGCCCTGCCGCAGGTGGTCGCATGTAAACCAGCCTGGGCGCGGCGCGGCCGGCCGTGCTCGTCCGCTACCACTTGCCTCCCGTCCGAGAGAGAGAGAAAAAAAAGAAGGAATCGCGCCACGTAACGCGCCTTTCCAAACGCGCCTCTTGCGTCAGGCGCTACGACCAGACTAGAAGAGAGAGAGAGAGAGAGAGAGACAGAGAGAGAGAGAGAGAGAGAGAAAAAAATTCACACCACGGGGAAGCGTCGCGATCGATCGGCCGATAGGACCGCGCGTTGGGCAACGAGATTTTCGGCGCTGCTTTCAATTAGGGCAGGAGGATCCCTGCCGTGAGGAGGCATGATGGGCATTACGTGGGAAAAAAAAGGCGCGAGGATGCGGAGTAATTGATATTCTAATTGAGCACCGTTCGGCACTTTGGGCTCGCTTCTTGCGTCGTAACGCGACGGTCTTATCGGCGCGATGCATCTCCATTGGATTAGTCGGTTGCGTTTTATGCAATTATTCTTTGTTCGGTGCATCGAAATGAGATAAATTGAAATCTGATAAGTCCAGCGAGCGTTTATTGTGTATCTCGTTAGACGAATTTTTTTTTTTTTTTTTTTTTTTTTGCTCTAGATTTTTCGAACGTGTAAAAAGTACAAATATTGTGTCTCAGATAAGCATCGATCTAATATTGTGATTAATAAAATATTCAGGTCATAAACTGCTTAATACGCAACGCGCTAACTCGATATGTATCTTAATAATCTGAAATGTTACTACAATATAAGAATATTAATTAAAATTTATGATTCATTTTTTTTTATCTGTCATAAACTAATAGGATCTTTTCATAATTATGTGTTATTAAGACACTATTTAAAAATTAAACCTTGAATAAAAATCGATATAATTTATATATAATCTGTGCACAGTTTATTATGAATAGAAATGGAGTGACATGATCTACATATAATTTATACTTAAGGGGACAAAACTATGTTAAAGCCCGAATGAAAAAGATATAATTATTCAATGACTATAAATTTTCTATGATGTCAGTATTATACTATCGAATAGTTATAGATTTGATTTATTACTTTTTAATTTTTTTATTTTTTTTTTCTTATATTTTATTTAAAAAATTTTTTTTATATTTATTATATTTTTTATATATATTTTTTAAATTTATTCTATTATTAGCCTTTACGTTTTTTAACGATCAAGCCGATCTCCTCTCAATTACCCAGCAAGAAAACCTGCCCACTTTCATTCCAAACCACAAACCATCAATTCAACCTCAAGCGACGCGCATACAATGTAAAACCGATCGAGCGAAAAAAAATAAACCTCCGCGTAAGAAAAAAAAAGTCGAAATCCGCGGTGTCTACATCCATTTTGAGTAGTGGCATCCCAAAAACGGCGAGACCGAGCCGGAGTGACGTCACGCCATCGAGATCGTCCGGAGCGAGCCGAGCGATTATGTCACACTCGGAGGGCCCCGGTGTCGGTGTCCCCCGCGTGTACACGTAACGGCTGTTCACCAAAGTCACGGCGGTCACGATGGACCCCCCTCCCCTTCCCCTCGCCCCTTGGTGGGCGCACGAGCGATCGGCCGATCTCCATCCCTCCGGGGCCGCGAGTCGCCGTGGAAAATTGATACCGAACTTTAAAAATCCTAGATGCGCGGATAGTCGCCGCTATTAATTCGCGGCGGATGTCGGGCTGCGCGCCGGTGACCTTAAGCGTGATAAAACGTCAAAATAGCGGTGCTCTTTGTGTTTCCCTTTTTTTTTATCTTATGCGTAAACTGTACAAGGAGATAAGATTTGTACCGAATTCTTTATTTTTTTTCGAGGGGTTTACCTTTCTATATAGTAACAAATCACTTTTAAACAAGGGACTTCAATCGCTTTGCATTTAAATAAATTGATGTGAAATCAGTTTTTAATTTCTTAATTATTGGTAATTTGTTTTTAAATCATCGATTTGTAGGATAGTAGTCATTAAAAGTTTTAAAACCTTGACTCTTATAAGGTAGATCCTCAATATTAGGAAGATGGGAGACAGGAATAAAAAAAATCAGTCACATTCTTTATGAAACAAATAATTTTTTATTATTTTTTTTATATACCATATGTATTTATTTACATACGGTGCATTATAATTTTTGAAGTTAAAAAGTTTTATATAACTTTTTGAATTTTGGCGCCATTCAACCGGATATACTCATGAACCAATCAAATAGGGATTTTAAATTCTTCACAACCTCCTGCCATTGTTTTTTTTAAGGAGAAGATTGTTTTTAAATAAAAAATAAATTCATTCAGATGCAGATGTTTTGATCAATTTATTAGATTCAAACATGTCTGAGCCTAAATACAGTGAGTTACTTGGTAGATTCACCGCCAGGTGGATACCAATAAATCTTTTCCGGTAAATGTTCTGCTGTCTCAGTTTTATATATAAGCCACCCTAAGACCAGATTCATTAGGTGACTAGATAAGTCTACTGCTCTACTATGAAACTGACCATGCGTATATCATTGAATATTAACGATATGCAATAATTGTAAGAAAAATCGATTGAAATTTTGTAATTATAGTAATCAAATGTGGCCAAAGTTTTTTCTGGTGGGAAATTCAGTAAAGTAATTTTTCAAATACATGTGTCACGGAGTGACGACGAAGCGCATCTCCGATTACGATATATAGACGAGTCGCAGCGAAAAAGTGCAGTGCG
>UXGC01001976.1:0-15061 GCA_900480045.1 Eurytoma adleriae
TTTTTTTCGTTGTAAATTTTTGAAATGTGTTAGTTTTCGCGGTGAGAATGAAATGTGCTAGTTTTCGCGGTGAGAAAAAATAGTGCTTTTCTTCGTTAGAGGCGTCGAAATATTATCCTTTGTTAAACTTTTTTAGCAACAATCATGAGCACAATGTTAAGAAAATTGCAAAAATCGTTTTTTTATCTAAAAGCAACATTTTTTGATTACTTTAGTAATTTTAAAAAGAATTATAGTTCGAAGATGGCAAAAGATATTTTCATTTTAAAATTCATCAAATAATCTAAAAATATTATTTACAAAACAATAAAAACAATTTTTGCTACAAATTGAATATTTGAAATATTAATTCTCCGACTAATGTTGACGTTTTAAGTGATAGAGGTAATAAAATATTGAAAATTTGCAATAAACTCATTTCTTAATAAAATGGACTTGTACGGTTTTTCCTGCAGGCCACAGATATAATTTTTAGTGTAGGTTGTACTATAATTATGTTTAACCTAACCGCTACGAGTGCCTATATAGATAAATCAAATCACGATAGAAATCTTGTGTCGCGAAGATGCGAAGATAGATTTTAATTTTTTTTTCACACTGCGCGTCAAATGCGTACTTGATTCCCTAGGCACGGGAACAAAATTACGCGCTGTGTAAAAAAAAATATCGTATGCACCACGGGAATAAATAAAGAATGCCTCGAATCGCATGTTTGTCATCTACATGCGATTCGGGACATTCTTTACTTTATTCCCTTAGGTGCATAATATACTATTATAAATACCCATTTCACAATTCTATGTAAAAAAATTTCGCAAGTTACTTGTTTTATAGTTGTTTACATGTGGAAAAGTTAAATTAAGACCATTGTTGAAACTCATCTTACTAAATGATTGAAATGACTCAAAATATCAACCATTTCCTTACCAGAAAAAAATTTCAGTTTTTTAACCTCTTTTTACATGTGGGATGGTATAACTGTAAAAAAATAAATTAACTATTTATTATTATTAGTAGAATTAATGAAAAATTTTAGTGCAGTAATTTAAGTATTGTAAGATGTTATTATTGTCTTATAATGTTCAAAAGTCCTAGAATTAAAACAACAGTATGATTTTAATAAAATTTATTTTTAAATTGATATATGTATATATCAGATGCCATGTGTCTTTATATTTTCTAAAAATTATTTACATTCTTCACTTTGTTGTAAATTTTTTAAAAATAGAATTATAATAAACTATAAAACGAATCAAACAACAATATTAATTCAAACGACCTATTTACGAAGCACTATTGCTAGATGAAGACCGTCATTGACAAGTTCATAGTAAATTGCAACACGAATGGCAAGAGAATTTTTTTTAAAGCCGTTTTGTATCTTACATGTACCTACGCACGTCAAACTCCGTCTTTGATTTACAAAACGTGTACAGTAATGGCACTTGGCGCACTGGCATACGTCTAGCAATACGTAAAAATCTAATTGAGTCAGCGATTATTTCATTCAGATACACTCTAACATCAAAACTATCATTCGTACAGCATGACTTAAACAATAACATACAAATTGAAAAAAAAAACATAAATACTTTCGAGAAAAATCTCTCAGCATTTAACAGTGTAAATTTTTCGACAATAAAAAATATTAACGAATTTTTTTTAAGATTTCATAGTTGTTTAGACACTGCAGCTAACAGAATCACAGGCCTGCGAAAAATTGCAAGCTCATTTCTTGGTTCCTATTAAAAATTACGGTACACAGTAACGCATGCGTATTACGCTTTAGTGTAAAATTTAATAATTTGTTCCTACAAATAACCGACAGTAGCAAACAATAACGTGGTCCCAAAATACCTCATTTTGAGATCTTCGACAAATAAATTATCAAATATGAGGAGATTTTGGATCGATGTTTTGAGATATACCACGAGTCTTCAGAGTCGGACCTACTCCAGAGGTCAATATTCGTCAATTATAAAAATATTGTATCTCCGACCCGCGGATATGCGCTGGAGACGAATAAAAAAATACGCTTTAGAGAGCCGTAAGGCTTTTATCATTTCAGAAATCATTATCCCATCCCGACACATCATCTGGGGGCGGTGGATCAGCATCCGGCGGATACTCATCAAAGTTAGTCGTATCCATGGGACTCATAACTTTAGGCATTATTGGAGGTTCTAACGTCCTTGCTCGTAGGCCTTCCCAATTAAATCCATCGAACCACCTAGGAAAGCGATAGGAAAGCATCATGAATACCATTTGTTAAGAAATAATTCTTAAAATGAAATACTCACTTGTGCTTTTGAATTTCACTGATGCCTCCTTTTTGATAACCAAGGCGCTCAGCAGGATTATCTCTAAAAAAAGTTAATTATCCATTAGAGAGAGAGAGTACTTTTTTAATGATAGCTATTAATTGCTCTCGACCGTTACCTGCAGAGTTTCTTTATCAAAACGGTTGCATTGCGTGTTATCGTTCGTGGAAACTCAATAGCATCGATTCCCTTTAGAATAATATTGTACGTTTTCATCGGATCGGCTCCGGTGAACGGCGGAGTCCCAGTCAACAATTCGAACATAAGCACGCCAAGGGACCAATAATCCGCGCTGATATCGTGTCCTCGATTTAAAATCACTTCTGGAGCCACGTACTCCGGTGTACCGCAGAACGTCCACGTTTTCCTTCCGTGTTCTAGCCGCTTGGCAAATCCAAAGTCCACGAGTTTTACGTACCTAAAAATTTCAGTAGTAGAATAAAACAATCATTTTGAATGTCACAGTCTTGGAGAAACTATTTTCTTTCAATTATTTCATTAATTGCGCAAGTTGAGATAACTGTTGGTTCAACTAATGGCTTCTCTAATACTATGGTTACACAATCTAGATTTTAAACTAGATGTTAATCGCTTGCTTTCTTTCTAACGATTAGAGTCGAATAAAATAGAAAATTGAAAAGATTCCTTACCCCTGACTATCGAGCAGCAAATTCTCGGGTTTGAGATCTCTGTAGATGATATTGCGCGAATGTAAGTAGTCAAAGGCTTCGACGACGCATGCCGTGTAAAAACGCGTGGTGGAGTCGTCGAAGTGACCCTTGTCTCTGAGCACCGTCCAAAGCTCACCGCCGAGACAGGCCTCCATCAGCATGTAAAGATACTTTCGATCCTTGAACGTCTTGAAGAGCTTGACTATGAAATCGCAATCGGCCTCGCCCATTATTCGCTTCTCCGACATTATATGCTGCTGCTGTCGTGTCTCCACGATTTGCGCCTTCTTCATCTGCTTCAAGGCGAACGATCGGGAGTTGTCCCCGGCTATCTGGACGAGTTCTACGCGACCAAAGCCACCGACCCCCAGCGTCGCCAGCGAACGCAGATCTTGCAGACGTAACTCCCGGAACTCCTCGTTCAATCTGTTGAAAAATCAAACAATTTCAATCATTATCTTTACGTTTAAACGTTTTATAATTATTTTACTTATTATTTTACAATACACAGAGGGTACATGCAACTTTACAAAAGTTAAGCAGTTTATTGTTAAACTTCTTGCTCTCTTTTACATTTTACAATCTTTCCTACTTCGTTATTATTGTTATTCGCTTTTCATCGATGCTTATTCCAACAACTTCAAGGCAACACTGAATATCAGTATCAGTAAATATGAGTGATAATTTTATCTTTTGTGAAATTTATACCGTTTATCTTGAGAAGTATATGGTAAAAGAAAAAAGTAGTATCTTTGAGCAGGAGAAGAGAATCTCATGAAACTTACGTTCTTACACTTGGTTTACGCCCCCATCCTTTAGTTAAGCATGAAACACAGTTAGTTGAGGTTAGGCAAAGGTCGGAATATCTCAAGCATTGCACATCACAATCGCGATCACTTATGATTATTGCATTTTTCTTACCTTCTACGCACGACTAGTTCATCCTTGTATCGCATTCGAATTTCGTCGAGCGATGATATTAATTGATTAAATGTTTCCCTGTCAATAACGAGACAGGTCACGCCATCCGGATCGTCCGCTATGATGTTCGCTGTCCTGAGATCGTCCCTAAAGTAAAAGTATAAAATTTTAGACTCTTTCTTTTAAAATATCTTTTTAAATATTTAAAATTACCCTTGAAGAGCTTTTTCGCCGAAGAAGTCTCCCTTCGTTAAGGATCTAATGTACTTCTCGTCAGTGGTATCAGGCTGCTTGATGGTTACCTTCACCTGTCCACGGCTAATAATAAAGAAGGTATCTCCTCTCGCGCCTTGTCTAACGATATAATCACCATTGTTGTAGTAAGTCTGCAGAAAAAGAGAAAAATTAGACACACAAGTCCAGCAGCATTAGTTAACTAAAAGTTCTTTTTAAACAAAATAAATAAAAGAGCAGAGGGCACTCACTTCTTCTAAAACGTCCGAAATTTTTATTAAGGTCTCCTCGGGCAAAGCTTTGAATATTGGAACACTGGAAAATAATGAAAGCGTCCTTTAAATTATTACTGGAATTTAAAAAAAGCATTTTCGTTCTAGCAGTAGTGTTTTGTTACCTTTTTAAGAAGTCCGTGTACTCTGCCTGCCTCGACAATCCAGTCCTCATCATGATCGTTTGGAAGCATTGCCGATCTATCGCCCACAGCTGGCAGTCCGTTGCCGCAGTGATTGTCGCCGTCCTTTTACAATTGTATAAAATAGCCAATTCGCCCAGCACTTTACCAGGCGCCAAAGTGCTCAGGTATTTTCCGTCTCTCGACACTTCCACCTTTCCCTCTACAGACAAATATCAGGATTATTCCAAGAAAATTTTTTAAACATTTTTTAATATTTTATTGCAATATATGTAACAGCCAGGCAATGTATCGATGCTTTCTAATGTGCCGACGCTTTCTAATTAAGATGATTGGCGTCGCCCAGCTCAGATATATGGCCTCTGCTGTATAATGGCACAGTTGTGGCTCAAGAGAGTTCAACGGTAACAATAACGTAGGCACGTACAATAAGGCGCAGTTGCGTATCAATGAAAAAGGATAACGAAATACTACTTCATGATCAATTCAGATTGACACCATTTCTATCATACTTTACAATATTATTCGACTATTTCTTTCATTTAATACATTCTTTGCTTGTTCAATTTTCTTTTCTTCCTTGAAAATATCATGTTAGATTAATCAATTAAGCGTATAAACGAATAAACATTGGACTGCGCATGAAAAATCGTATTTTCCTGATTACACTTCAAATTATCATCCATGACATACATTTTATATCGAAAATTAAAAATTAAATGCTCAGACAAAAAGATCAATTAATCGAATAATTTGCTCCTTTCTTATGTGCATTTGCAAGTAAAGCTCTTAATCATAAAGAATCCCAAAATTGGATTTTCCTCAATGAGGAAATTCAGCTGTTCAGCAAGCTATGTAACAGTAAGTTACATCAGTTAGACGAGTTAAAAAATTGTAATCATGAGGTGCGCTTATTTTAATAAAAAAATTGAAGAAAAAAGGGAAAAAATTCGAAAGATAAATTAGTCTGATGAATGGCGCATTTAAAACTTACTTTACTTTGCAAAAAGGTAAAACGGAGCTTGTTCTAGTGAATCACGATACATTCTGGCCTACTTCTTTATTATTTTTACGACTTATGATACTCCGGCATCGAGCCGAGCAATTTATCAAGAATGTAATAGCGGAGCTCTCCTGTCAGTACTAGAGTGAAAATCTGTCGGTGAGGGTAAAAAACACAGAGTGCGGCAAGAATTTATCATGAAATAGGCGATATCGACAAAAAGGAGCTGCTGGCTGAAAAGGAGTTGGCGAATTTTTTCGACGACGTACCTATTGCTACCGGGAATGCAGAGTTGCTAAAAATACAGAAAAAGTAACTAATTTGGACATCAGGGCAGAAGGGACAGAAGGGGCAATGAAAGTAATTGGCGGTTGTTTAAGCGAGTTAATGGGGCGCACAGCGGATGTGTGGTAAATTGAAGATTCAAGATGCCGCTAGAATGAAGCATGAAGCATCGAGCCAGAACACGATTCTCTCTCTTTTCTTCCTGAGCTCTACTCGTTCAGTGAAAACAGTCCGCTTTCGCCACCGTTCCTTCCCAACTCAACCCAATCGAAAAGTTTCTTGTGATTTTTCCTTCTACCTTTTTCACAGCTTTTTCACGGCTTTTTCACAACTTTTTCGTACTTCCCGCGATAGATTAAGCTTACGAGTCTCTGACGACGAGTACTCAAGTGTTGAAGCCGAACTCGGTTATAGCGAGAAAAAACGACGGGTAGAAAAAGGAGCATCTTGCAATACACAAAGACGTGAAGCACTCGCAAATAGTGTTCGCTTATTCTGTATTGTGCAAGTTTGAGCAGTAGCGTGCGCTCTGGCGTGCGTCGGTTTTTACTCACTCTAGCAGACAAGACAAGAAGGGAACAAGGGCTATGAGCAGAGCTTTCAACTTTAATGTTTACGAGTCCCTATAACAAATGTGCTCACGTCAACTTTCTTCAATTTTTTTATATAACATTTGGAGAAAAGTATTCAATACCGTTATATTGAATAACTTTTGCAAATACAACATGTTTTTATGTATTCTTCTCAAGACATTGCTGCGAATCTTTAATTTATTAATGTCTAACATCATCGTTTCGCAACGGCTACTTTATAAATTATAAATATTCGAAAAACTATTCATTTTTAATTTAACTAATATACTTATTCTCTAGTGATATAAAAAAGCTGTTGCGACACATCGTGACTCGTATTGTAATTGGGTTAAAGTGAAAAATTCCATTATATTTGTTTGATAGAATATTGAAAAATAATTGGCAAGTGTTTTCTTTTTTCAATTAAATGTTTATTAACAATGATATAACTAGATAACATTTACTATGATCGTAACGTCACTGCGACGTACATCTATCTATATAGTGTAATATCGTGACATCTTTCTTAATAAACAACATTAAATTAAAAAAAAAGAAACAAATACGTGACGATTATTTTTCAATAATAAGAAATTTAATAATAAATAAATTTTTTTTATACAGTTATACGTTTAAAGTGCATACGCTTTTGTAAAGGATCCCTTCTCTCTGCCTAAACTTTTACGTGTGCTCAGCTTTGGATGTAAAGTGAGCCGGCTCTCCTTCGCGCTTATTTCCTGCAGGGAGCAGTCTATGTCAGCAGTGATTACCAACCTAAATCGAGACTAGCGGAATGAATGAAAACGATGAAAATCTCGATCTGTCTACGCTCTATTGTAATACTTATGAGTAATGGTTAAGGAATACTTAATTAGTAATTCACTTACTATCAGTCCCTTTGGTAGAGTATCCCTATTTAAAAGATACTTTTTAATGCAAACTCTTTACGGAAGTTATATTTCCGCCGATACATTGCGAAGTAATTGAAAAAAAACGGAAGAGACAAGTAACAAGCAGTGTATTTGGAGCTCAATAAAGCACAAGGAAACAACAGCGGAAAAGTTATTTTATTTGCACGACTGCTGGAGTCTAAGCAAATGCACCGGCTCCGCGTTCGTTTCCGGAGTGAAAGTCGATGTTCCGGATTGCGCTTTTCGTGAAGAAGTTTCGCCCGAATACAGGTTGCTGTGAATCAGACAGCGAATTACAAAAACAAGGGAATAATTAAAAATGTCGCAACATCCTTATATCACCGGTAGGTGCTTTTCCTCAAATCGACCCTGAACTGAATAATTCTTTACGAATTCCCTTTCAACTTTACGCTGTGCCTTAGCAACGTAGCTATATTTATTTTCGACCAAATGTTAAATGCTTGACCATTCTATAGTCAACATGAAAAATAAAAATTTATTCAAATTTTCTAACTTCTATTATAATTTCTTTCATTTAATTTCACAGGAAATAAAGCACTTGGAAAAATATTGAATAAAAACATTCATTTTAAAGTGAAATCACGCGCAACCGCAATATTTTTCTCTACTTGAGTACTGTTTTCTCACACGTTGACCCCACATAAAAAAAATCGCAAACCTACACTTATAAGGAGTGCAAAATTAAAAAGAAATTAATGTATTCAGTAGCAACCGATTCAGATATTAAGTATGTACCGCGATTTGCTGAAAATAACAGTTAAAGTGCTTAGAAAAAATGAGCACTTTTTTACGGAAGAGAAAGTTTTTAAAAGTGCGACTTGATTTGATTTATTTGAAAATTTTTAATTTTAATAAATATCTTCAATGATGTGAACGGCTACTACGAAAATTATCGTGTAAAAATTGTGCTTACAAGAGGAGATAGAGTAATACTCGCGTGAATAAATAGTTACATATTATAATACATCTTACATTACGACATACGACAAACTCTACTTGTGATAAAATTTTGATGAATTAAAGACGGCGTGTTTTCCCAAGTGTTTAATGTCAAACAAGTGATAAGGGCATCAGAATAAATATTGGAATGATTGTCAAAATAAATTATTTTCGACTCTTAACTCCATCATTTTCACGAAATGTTAAAATATCATTTCTAAACTTTACTTAATTGAGCAAATTCATTTGTTGCGCAAAAATCAAAGTTGCGCCTAACCTAAATTTTAGATTTTAACCAGTAATACTTTCATCATTCAGTGCATTATTCAATTTTGCTAATAAGTGAAAGTATAATGGCATCGATCACCATTCACCCTGAGCAACGATATATCTTTGTAAGAGAAAGATTGATTCTTTTGATATGAGTTTGCATATTTGCTGGATCCAGCAGTAAAATATATATCGTATCGCGTAATGCCTACAAACTATAAAGCAAATAGGAATACTTGCGTATATGTTATAGTAGTGTTATACGACCGAATTTGCTTGGCGACGAAGATGTTTGGCACATCCGTAAGCTGGCAGATCGAAAGCGAGAGGAGCGAGGTAAAGAAAGCGGGGCGAGAGCTTACCGCTTGCTTAAGAAATCAAAGTGCTAGGCATTTAATAGGCGCTTACAGCACGCGGAGGACTGCGAGGAGTATACAGCAGCGAGCATAACGGGGCTTCTCCTTTACGTACGTCAGCCACAAAGCGGGAGACATTTTTTGAGACGGAAAGCCTTTGGCAAGGCATTGTTGCCTGCGAAAGCCGGCTATAAAGGGGCAAATTTCCCTGGAATTTCGGCGTTCAAGGCTAATCCGAGGCCGACGAAGTTGCGTTAACGCTCCCGTGGCCGAGGGAAAAGTGTGCGCTATTAATAGCGCCGTTAACAGCAGCAGCGACTCGGAGGATTTTTCTGCGATGCCAGTTGGGCTGGCTAAAATTTGAGCAGGATGAATCAGCGACTCCGGGAGACAAAGGAGGCGAGTTCCGGCTCGGGCGGCGCGGCGGCGCGGCGGCGCGGGCAGTACCTGGGCCGTCTGGGCGCAGCTGGCGTCGGCGGATCGGCTGGGGGGCCCCGGTGCGCCGGCGCCGCGCGTACGTGTGCACCGGGACGATGAGCCTCGGTCTGGGTATGAGGAAGCCGCCCTGGCAGTCCGACCTAGCCTCCTCGGCGGAGCCCTCGCTGTCGTCGCTGGCAGGGAGCAGCTCGTCGCTGGCGGAGAGGAGCTCGTCGCTGGAGCGCGCCCTGGCGCGCGCCGCGGGCCCGGCCCAGTTGAGGTCGCACTCGCGCCAGCTCGCCTCGTACAGCAGCTCCATGGCGCGGCCGCGGCTGGCCTCGGGGTCGGCCAGCAGCTCCGGGTCCTCGAGGACGGCCCGGCCCGGGTACCCGCGCACTTTCATCCTCTGGGCATGGCGCTCGAGCGCACTCGACACTCGCGGTAACCTGAGGATCGCGCCGCGCAGCGGCGCGCCGAGAGGACCGAGCGAGACTGTCGAGGCCGCTCTGCCGCGCCAGCGTGTTTCCCTTCTCCCGCCGGCCGCCGGGGCCGCCGCGGCAGCCGCGGCAACCGCGGCCCGAGGAGCCGAGGAGCCGAGGAGCCGAGGAGAAAGGCCAGGGGTTCTCAGCTGATCGCTCAGCTTTGTGTCCGCCTGCGCGCCGCTCTCTCCAGTCTCTCCTGTCTCTCCTCCGCATTACGGCCCGGAATTTCCATTTTCCAACCAAGGTCGCCGATCCTTTGTTCGCGCCCGTGTTCGCGCCCATTTTCGCTGCTTTAGCTGCTTGCCGAGGAGACTTTTCTGGCCTAAACGCCGATCCCTTGGGCCAGAACTTAACCCGGCGCTCTGCCTTTTCCCTTTTATTTTTTAACGGAAGAACGGGCATTCTTCGTGTGCAGCATCCGCGGAACCTCTGACGTCTTCTTGTCGCCGGCTCGCCGGCTCGCCGCTTCAGTGCCAATGTGGCACGATTACGCTGTCGCATTAAGTAATCTCTCCGTTCACTAGGCTTTCGGAAAAAGAAACTAAATCACTTTTCCGTTCATTCACTTTTAAATTCATGTAACGAACTTGCCTTACTAATCATTTTTTATTTATAATTTTTTTAATTTATCCGAATGTTCTGTTGGTCCGCTCTTCTGCTTTTATTTTCTTTTCTTTTCTTCATTCACTTTATCAACAGACAGCATTTTATTTAATCGCCATTATAAAAATGGAAGAATCCATTATTGTTAATAGATTGCTTTGTTACGTTTTACATAATAGGCGGAGTGAAAGTTTATGCTTTATACAGAGATAATAATAGTTGTAAATGTTAGGATATATTTTCCAAATATTATAATAGAACCTCCTTTGACATTATCTTTTAACATCTTTAAAATATTTAAATATTTAAACTACAGGCAAAATTTTCTGTGATCCTCATGATATCGTACCTACCCTTTCTGTTTTAGAAGCAAGACTTTTTCCGTATCAAGTCATTCTCTTAACTTGATGCACAAAGTCGTCGCTTCCTTAAAAAAAAGCCCAATTTTGATTTCGTATTTTCAGAGTGCCAACGTGAAATAAATTTGTCTAAGGCCTAAAAAACTCGATATTAAGCTAAGTTAAATTAGCTTTAAGCCGAAGTGTGTTAAGGATAATTTTTCGAGCAACAATGCAGTTATCATTTATACAGAACTACATTTCATCAAATTAACAGGCCCTGTGCAGGTTACGTGTGAAATTTTGAAAACTACTTGTATATTGAAAGAAGAAATAATCATCATTATTTCACATTATTAAGTTCAAATTTCTTTTAATACGAAGAGTCGTTTTAAATAATATGTCTTCCCTCACTTTTTAAAAAACTGTTCTTTTGATTTTTTAACGATATATACCTTTAACGATGTAGCATTCGAAAGAAGCAACTCAATGTTATTAATATAACTATAGAGGTTAACACAGATTCATAAGCCAGCTTTGTTTTTATTTTTTTGCGACGGGTTTATCATAATTTTATACTAAAAATGACTGATAGTGAGTTTATTAAGCTAATGTTACTCATGTACACTAAATGAAAAATAAAATCAATATAAATAATTTTTGTAGTTTTTTTACACTCTGCGGGGAGAAGTAAAGCATGCGCAGTACGTGCCTCGTGTTAAAAAATTGCATTTGCAGCATCTGAGAAAATAAAGAATCCTTCAAATCGCATGTTTGAGGCATTCTTTGTTTTTCTCCCTATAGGTGCATTATGTACTATTTAATAATGTAGATATTCGCAAGTACACTTACCTTCCATAACAAAAACAATAGAGCCAACATCTCCTTCACGAATAATGATCGATCCAGCAGGAAAAGAGACAGGATACATGCAGTCGACAATTTCTCGAATTTGTGTCAATTCTAAATTCTTCATAAAATCATTATCCAAGATAGCCGCTTTAATTAGCTCCCGCGACCTTTGAAATAAAGGAAAAAATTATAAGTTAATGACAATTCAATATAATTTTATTAAAAAATATTTTAGCTAGTTTTTAAAAATATACAATGAAAAAAGTATGCATTTACATTCTACAGCCTAAATATCCAGTTTTAATGCGAATGAATGTCTGAATAAACATAAAAAGTAATTTAATCAGTCAAGTATTTTAAAATTTCATATGAAAACTAAAACTAATAAAGCTGTGAAACAATTACACAATGAGTATTTGGTTATATGATTATAAAAAGGCCGTATATAACATTATTTTTTACTTAGATCCTTTCATTTGTTCGGAAAGTTATAATTCTGCGTATTCTAGGCAAAAGGGCATACATAAATTTTTTAAGATGAAGGTACCCAATATTTTCAAGCCTTTTTCATTTGACTGCACTATCAGAATAGGCTCAGAATAAGCAAAGCATATATTTTTTGAAAATATAATATAATGAGAACAAATCCATGTTATTTTAATCGTTTATGTAAATAATAACTTCAAATATTAAAAAAACTACTCACTACATTAACTTCAGTTGATTTTATTTATACGATAAAGTAGCTCGCGTTATAAAAATATTTAGGACAAGTGACGCAAGTCGTATGGTAAAGCGTAGGCAAAGACTTTTCTTGAAGAATGACAAAGATACAAGTTGGTTCAACTGAAAGTGATTTTTAAATGTGCCTAATTGCCGGACACAGTGTGAAGGATGAGCTCTAAAAGTTATAAACGTTTAAGTGGGTCAATGATAAGGTGTTATAGGTAACCTTCTTTCTAATCTGTGATTATTAAAATAGTAATGAAAATTACGAATTATACTATATTTCAGTAAACAAAATTACGAAATATTTATTTATGCAGATTTATTTTGTTATTTAACAATGAAAATCCTGTTTCTAATTGCGCATGCTTCTATGGGAACTAGGCACTTTCGTGCTCGCAGCGAGAACATTACCCTTTAAACTATTTGGATAGTGCAAATGAAAATAAACCCTTTAAAAGTGGCTTAAATTATAAAAACAATTTATACGAGGTCTCTGTTCAGTTTTCCTCTGCACCGTTGCAGTCGACGTGCACGACAGATACAGTTTAATAATATTTTATTACTTTTGGATTTCGCATGTAATATTTTTAATATAAACCTTAATTATTGATTCGTGGAAAATGTTTCTATGTCTGCTTGATTAAATTATTTATCGTTTTTCCATATTTCAATAATACATTTTTCATATAAAGCATATATAAACATAAATGTGACTTTCCTTACTTGATTTTTGACGAATTTTTCGCAGATCATTAATTAATTATTACTTCGTTTGGTTGTAAATTAACTTTTTCTACGTACATGGGCGGTGAAAGCATTAAATGTTTATGACTAGATGTGTAAAAAAATACCAAGTTCTGAACTCGAGGATGTCTAAGTGATCGAATCACATACTAACATTTGGGCTGTAAATCCTCCGAATAAATTGTCGAAATAAAGAAGAGTCACGTTCATTGATAACGGCTGTGACGTGACGAGAAAGTACGAGTCTTTCATGGCAGGAATTACGCAAGATCTGCTCGCACATTTTTAACAATGTCAATTGCAACGATCAAGTATCTCTTAAAGAAAAATTGATTGATGCTTCAGTCACGTATGCGCAATCTCTTTTACATGAACATCATTCATTTTAAAACTGGTAACTGCGGGAACTGCGGTATATAATATATTTAAGAGAGGATAATAAATATCATTTATCGCTTTATTTTTATTTTGATTTCTGGTCAACATTTATATTCTGCGTAAAGGAAGCAACGTAAAACGCAAAAGTTGTCGTTGATTACTTGATTATTTGCTATCGATCAAATCAGTCTGATTAAACATAGTTATTTATTTTCGTCGAATAAATCAATCGATGATAAGCCGAGTTCGGATGCGGGTTGAGCGTGTCGAAAAGGAGTGCTGGAGAAAAATAACGTTCGCGATTGAAAGCGCAGCCGAAAAAGGGCAGGGCACATGCACCGAAGGAAAAAATGTGGCAAGCGAAAAAGTTGAAGTTGGTAAAGTTTGGTCAGTGAAAGAATTAATTGGGTGCATGGGTTCTAAAATGAAATCGTCGAGATATATGTGCGATGTGACAAACAGCTCGGCGATGCGAGGCTATCCGACCAATTAGAGTATCTGGACGTATCAGGCGGGCGGGCGCAGCGCTCGGGGAGGGAAGGAATTTGGAGGAGAATTTGCAGGTGCCGGTACCTCTGGGGCTTGCTGTATTTCTGAATGGGCTTGGAGTCGTGGCGCAAGGGCTCGGCCGAAATGGCCTGGCGCTTGAGCCGCTGGCTGGGGTTGAGCGGCCCCGAGACGATGCCGTGGTCGACGATCTGCCGGAACTTGTCGATTTCGTTCTGCAGGTAGCGGATCGTCGCATCGCGCTCCCTGAGGGCGCGCTCCAGCAGCTCGACCGCCTCGTCCCTCTGGCGCAGGGCCTGCGTCCTCTCGTACAGCAGCTTCTTGAGGTCGTGAATGGAGTCCATCGCGCTCCTGCCGTCCCAGCAACACTGCACCGTCCGACTGAGCCTCCGTAGGATCGATCGCACTCGTCGGACCTTCGCGGGCTTATCGGGCGGGCCGCGGGGCCGAGGCACGTGCTCGGGCAGGTGGGCCGCGACCGCTTAGCCAAAGAGCCGCCGGTGAACTGGCCGAGAGGCGGGCGCGCGCTCCGGCGCTCCCCGGCGCTCCCCGGCGCTCCCCGGCGCGTCCGCGCGTCCGCGCGACGCGAGGTGCGTGCGCGCGCGCCTGCGAAAAACTCATCGGCTCCGAAAGGGCCGAAAACGACACGCGTCTATTTTTGAGGCCGCCGAGTGCCTTTCACCGCGCGAATCGCCAATCCTGACGCGGCCCACATAACGCAACGCCGCGCCGCGAGCTATTTTTTTTCGCGCCGGCCAGAAGTGGAACACCTCGGTGGGCTCGAGCGCGGAAGGAGACAATGCCGGGGGCTTAGGCATTTTCCATTCGAAAGCAATTAGCGCCTGCGGGCCCTTTGCCAGTGGAACGCTCGATGGCTCGAGCCGCGCCTTTTGTTAAACAAGTGCGAAAGAAACTACTTTGAGAACACCGCATTGGGACTTTGGCAGTGCGAACCCTGACGTCAAAGGCGATGTGTTTTGGTTTGCACCGCACGTGCCGCCCACGCGTCATTAGACCGGTCAGTGGGGATCAAAAATAGGCTGTTTTGGAAAATGAGAAGAGGAGTTGTAAAAATAGTCATAAAATGTTCGG
>UXGC01001977.1:0-15055 GCA_900480045.1 Eurytoma adleriae
TGCTGTAATCGGCCCGCCAATATCGCCATCCACTGAAAGCGGCTATCCTCGGCTAATGGCGGAGGCAGTAAGGTCTCGCGGACGGGCGTATCGGGTGTGATATCAGTCATTGACCACCCCCACTAACGTCAGGTCGATGTTTTCACACCAGGGCCATTCGTTTTCTTTCACCACCTGCAGGGTCGGTTGTTTTAGCTCGACGCTGTAAACCCCGTTGACCGACAGGACGGCCTGTATCTGGCTGGGAACGATATCACGCCCCAGTTGTGCGGCCTGCCTGTCAACATAACGCCGGGCGGACTGCTTCACGGCGGCCATGACCTCGGCGCTATCGTAGCCAGCATAAACGCGGATAGCCGCTTCAATCCGGTAAGTCACCTTAACCGGCGAAGCCACCTTGACGGTATCCGTCAGCGGGCGCACTTTGTCGTCAGAACAGGCTCCATTAACCAGCGCCAGCAAGGTGTCGGATGGCAGGCCGGTTTTAATCAGCGGATAAAGCGCCACCGTACCCGGTACCGGGCGCATCACCGCCACATCGCGGATATCCTGATGAGCACTCATGGCATGAAAGCGGTACGCGTCGCGCGAACCGGCGTTGCTAAATGACGCGGGGGCCAGTCGGATACGCTCACGCAGATGCGCATCCTCTTCCAGGTCAGCGCCACCGGTACTGGGTTCAGTATTCGTCACGCTCAGGTCTGCATCGTTGATGCCGTCGAGCAAGGTGCTGATTTGCGCCGGTTGCCAGCCGTTGCCAAGTGTGCCGCGCTCGGTACAGGTGGCATTCACGCTGGCCGTGGTGTCGCTCAGGGTGACTGCCGCACCCCTGCCACCGGAGCCGCTCATACCGCCCAGGTAAGTGAGTTGCTTCTGCACGGTCAGGTTACCGGTCGTAAGGGTATCAGGTGAATCGAGTATGAGCTGTTGACTCGCTTTCACTGTCGCATTTTGCGTCTGGATAAGCACAGTGTCCTGGGTGGTCAGTATCAGGGTCTGGAGGGTGCCACCGACCGCCATCGCATGGGTTTTGCGGTCATACTCGACAAAGGTGCCATCGGCAAAGTCAACCCGGCGTTTGTCGCGTGACGCAATCGCCGGTCGGTCGACCTGTGAATAGACCGCGCCGAGCACCACACCATCATCGCCATAGGGGTCAAGTAACAGCTTGACCTGCTCGCCAATATCCGGTAGCCAGTAGTCCTTGTTATTCTGTGTGTTGCGCTGCAATACCTCAAGCCAGGCGGTACGCAGATTATCCAGCTCCGGCAGGCGAACACGTACCCGCACTGTTTTCTCATCCACCGCACTCACCGTGCCCGTGGTAAATTTGATACCGCTCATCGTTTTTTCTCCTGTGCAACGGGGGTTTCTGTTGCCACCACGCCAATACTGCCGTCGGCTTTTTTGCCGATGACCATAAGACTCTGTGGATTGCTGGCCTTGCCTTTTTTATGCGCATTGGCAATCGGCCCCTGACCTAACTCCAGCTCGCAGGTATAGCCGCTTTGTCGGTTAAGGTCATGCCGCACCGAGGTGACGAGCCACACTCCTGACAGGCGACCGAAGTCCGTCAGTTGCAGCGTGATACCCGCTTTGAGCCGGGTCTGACCCGGCAAGCTGAGATTTGCCGTGCGCTGGTATTCATTATGTCGGTTAAGTCCGGCACACAGCTTGCTGACCGCTTCATCGCGGGTGCGTGCCCGGTTTTGCATGTGCAGCGTATCCGCACTGGTGGTTCGGCTTCCCTTGGCAGGGACAGTTTCCTCTGCCACCGTGCCGATGCTGCCATCGGCCAGCACCCCGACGGTGACCAGTTTCTTGGTGCGGGTGTCCTGATATTTAACCTTGCCTTGCTGATAAATGCGATTCAGTGTATCGCGCAGGCTAAAGCGGCTCACCGCTGACGGCGTCAGCGTCAACAGCGGCGGGGCTTGGCGCAATGTCGCGCGATGGGAAAACACCAGCGCCTTATCGGTCACCTTGACAATATAGCCATATTCACGCCCCAGTCGGGTGATAAACGCCAAATCGGTTTCGTTATACTGCGTCACCCTATCGAGCGCCAAAGGCGCAAGAGACCCTTCCAGCTGCAGATGATGTTTTTTGGCTATCCGGCTGGCGATAGCCCGCAGCGTGGTGGCTTCAAAGGCCCGGTTACTGCGGGTACGCAACGCGAGGGTCACCGGGGCCGATAGCCCCCGTAACCGTACGCTGTCCGGCGGGCTGGAAAATTCCAGCTCATCCAGCGAGAACGTCCCGCACGCCAGCAGCGGTTGACCGGCCAGACCTATCGCCAGCGTCAGGCTGTCGCCTTTACCTGGATACCAGGCCTCGCGCCAACGACAGTCACAGTCTTCCAGCTCGACTTCAATTTCATCCGATTCCCCGGCCAGCCGGTCGGTAAAGCTCACCGACAGCACATAAGGCGTCACTTCCCGCGAGATATCTTTCTGGTCGTAGTGCAGGGTAAAGGTAGGCGTATCTACCGGGGTTATCGTGTCAGACCGGGGGGTTAGCGCAGCCATGGTGGTGTGTTCTCCTCCGTGTCATCCGCTGCAATGACAGGGATAAGCAGCTGCACCCCTGCCGGGAGCGACGCAGTAATGGCCACCTGTGGGTTAGCCATAATGATGCGCCCATAGCCTAACGGGTCACCATAATAGTGATTCGCCAGGGTGTCCCAGCGTTCGCCTTCACGAGTAGTATGGATCATGACGGCAGGCGTATCAGCAGACATCATTATCCCCTCCGGCTAATAATACGGCTGGCTAGGCGACTGAGCGGTGCGGACTGATGCTGGTAAACCGTCACGGTATTGCCAACCAGACCGGCGACGGTATCGAGCGCACCGGGCAGCTGTTGACTCTCGCCCGGCGCAAGGCCGCGCAGCGTAGCCTGGGCATGGTCTATCATCGTGGCCGCCTCACCGCTCGCCCGCAGGAGCGGGATAGCGTCAGGTAAGGTGCCGGTTAACTGGCGTAGCCAGGGTTGCGATTGCGCCAGCGGCGCGGCCACATCACCCAGGCTGGTCAGTACGCCGGGTACGCGGGTCAGCGCGGCCACCGGATTACTTTTCATCTGTCGTGCGACCCGGATGACACTGGAGGCGGTCTGTAGCGCCGATTGCGCCTGCCGGGCAAAGCCCACCGCCTGACGCAGCGTCTGGCCCAGCCCCGACGCGGGCAAGGCCGCCTGCCGGGTCTGATTCAGGTTCGGCAACCCGCCTTTGACGGCAGGGGGTCTGAGCGGCTTTTGCGGGTCGCCGGTATATTCGCGCAGCGTCACCTCAACCGACAGCGCCTGGGCACTGCCCTGCGCGCTGCAGAGCTGGGTACTCAGCGACAGGTCAGTAATAACAAACCAGCCCTTGTAATCGCCGTTACCCAGCACAAAGGCCAGCGCCTGATGGGCACGGCTCGCCGCCTGCAGCCGTTGCCACTCACGGGCAGGGTCACAGTAACGCTGATGAAGCACCAGGGTCAGATGGTACTCATCCAGTTTTGCCCCGGTAAACTGCAAGCCCGGCTTGTGGCCAATGCGTGCCTGCTCGGCAAAGTCATTGCCAAAGGTGCCGTCCAAAGCATCAAAGCTGGTACCCTGCTGAAAAGGGATATCCCCCAATACGGCAAACATTATTCCAGCCTCCGGCGGCGTTGTTGTTGCAGTACGCGCGCCAGCATCTGCTCCAGTTCACGCACACCGAGACTCAACGCCTGCTGCACCGCCGAACCGGGGGGTACAACCGACCATCCAGTACAATGTGAGGACTGAAATGCACCACGATACCCCCCTGGCCTGTCGTCCCATGCCCCATAGGCCCCGCCCCATTTGGCAGCGAGGGGACGGGAGCGGGTCGCCAGCCAGGCAGACCCGGCAATGCCAGTCCTGCGCCAGCCTGCAACAACGCCGTCAGCCAGTCGGTAGTGGCACTGCGGGTTTTCGGGGTGGTGCGTCGGATACCGATAGCGGCACCTTCAACGATATTGTCCCCAAAGCCCATAAAGACCCGTGAGGGGCTATTAATACCCAGTGTCTCGCTAAACCAGCTTTTGATACTGCCGCCAAACTCGGTGATACTCTCTCTCGCCGCCGTCAGCTTGCTGCGAATACCGCTGACCAGCCCCTCAATCAGGTTGCGACCGAAATCGGTAAAATTGGCAGGTAACTCAATATTGAAATAGCGCATGCCCCCCGCGAACGCCTTATAGAACAGCCCCACCGGCGACCAGTTGATAATCAGCGCCGCGACGCCACCGATACCGCCGGAAAACGCCTGTTTGATATCCGCCCAGCGGGCTTTGAACCAGGCGCTGATAGGCCCCCAGTAGCGGTAAATCAGGAAAGCCCCCACAGCAATGCCAGTAATCAGCAGCCCAATGGGGGTTAGCATCAGCGCCCGACCGATAAACAGCACAGCACGTCCGGCTATCATCAGGCCACGCACCAGTCCGCCGCCAAGCACCTTGCCCAGATGCAACGCGCCACGTGAGAGTCGGCCCATGAGTCCGGCCAGACGGCGAAGACTACCACCCTGGCTAAAAGCGGCAGACATCATTAACCAGCCGCTCCGTAGGGTTAGGAAACCCTTCCAGAGAGCGGTCATCGGTGTCAATACAACCAGATTGAGCGCCATTCTCAACACGACAAGACTTGTTTTAAATACGAGTAACCCGGCAACAACACCTGCAATACCTTGCACAAGCTGTGGGTTAGCCTGAACCCAGCTGTTGAGCTGCGTTATCAAGGGCACAACCGTATCGACGAATCCGACAACTTGCGGTGTGAGCTGCTCCCCCACGCTGATCCCCAAATCACCACTGGCGACCATCAATTGTTTCATTTTCTCAATGGGCGACGCCAGGCGGCGGGAGAAATCGCCTGCCAGCACGTCGGTGTTGGCGGCATTGAGGGCTTCAGCGCGGATAGTGCGGTACTTCTCCATATTGGCCAGCATGGGTCGTACAAACGCCATCACCTGCATATCGGCGAACAGCTCACCCAACCCAAAATTTTGCTGAAGGGCCAATAACGCCTTATCGCGAGCCTTATCGTCTTGCAGCGCCATCGCCGATTTAAATTGTGCCAGGGCTTGCGGACTTTTTTGCGCCAAATAGGTTTGCAGGGTATTCATCATCCCTTCAATCGGCGAAATGCCATACGCTTTTTGCTGCATTAATGACTTTTCAATATCGATATGCACATCGGCAAAGCGTTTTTTTGTTTCTGGGGCATACAATTTTTCGAGAAAATTATTAAAATTGTTCGCCGCTTTATCTGAACTACCTGCCCCAATTTTTGCCACCTGTAAGGCGGCCACCATCTCCGCAACGGCCTCCTTACCCTGGGCTACATTCGCCATTTGTGGGGCTAAATCGGGTAACCACTTCACCTGGTCAGCAATTTCAAACGATCCCGCTTTGCCACCATAGGTCATGATGTTCTGTACGGCGGTGAAATCTTTGGCGGCGATGCCCAGCGACTGTTTGGTGGTAAAGGCGGCTTGCGCCCACAGCTCTGCTGGGGTTTTTGTGGCCGTGGCCGCGCGGGCAATACTGGGCAGGTAGGCACGGATATCATCTAAATCATCGATATTATTGCCAATCAATGAGCTGCTTGCTGCCTGTAAATCGTCCTGGGTCTGATTGTACTGCAGGCTCCAGGCACGAATATCCTTGCCCAGTGCGTCGCGGGTTTTCGTGTTAAAACCCGCGGTGATCGCCATATCGGTCATGTTGTCCTGAAAAGACATGTACTTTTCTACTGAAGGCTGAACGGCACCATAGGCAGCGCGCGCCATGCCATAGGTTTCCAGTCCCTGACCGTAGATGTTCAGGTGATTATCACGCAAGGCGGTCGAGGTGACAGTAACACGCGTCAGGCGTGCCTGCTGGCTTTCCAGTCGGGACAGGGTATGGCCAACGCGGGTCAGTTCACCGTTCAGGCGACGGGCGGCATCCCCGCCAATGTCGCCGTATCGGCTAACCGCGCGCGTCAGCGATGCCTGACGCTGCTGCAGCTGGGTTGTCGCCGAACTCAGCCGTTCCAGTGTACGCTGAGAATTCCCCATAACAGCCCGGAACGTGCCGTGCAGGGCGGCGGAGACGACAACGCCAATTGAAAAACTACTTGCCATAATGGTAAACTCATTCTAATGATAAAAAAGAGGTCAACATATGAATGAAGAAGCCTATGAAATTATCACCGGGATCGGCAAGCTACTATATGGCCTGTTCGTCGCATTTGTAACCTACAAGGCCATTATGCTTGTGACTCCGCTTGATGCTGAATTGGGCATGAAAATACTTGTGGCTATGCTGATTTTCACGGCTGCTATCATTGTTTCTATGCCACTTGCATCAATTGCCGGAATGTTTCTGGCGTTCTTATGGGGTAGCAGCTACGTCGTCTACCGCATTATCCGCTGGGCTATTGACCGTATTCGCGCTTTATCTGTTCGCCCGCTTCCTTAAGGTAGCCCTCAAATTCTTCTACCGCTAGCCGCTCAATCTCACTGGGCTGCCAGCGAAACCACCTCGCCAGTAACGCCTCCGCCTTACGCAGTTGTCCCGGATACTGTATCCAGCCCCGCAAGGTCGCGAAATCGGCCATGCAATGCCTGGTAATCCGCCAAATCCATCTTGTCCAAATCTTCCGGTAACAACCCGGTCATGCTGGCAACCAGCAATTCATCCAAATCAGACGGATCCTGACTTTGCTTGCGTACCTGCTTCATGTCGCGCACGGTCAAACGACGCACGGTGACCTGGGTCAGCATCTCGCCATTGGCCAGTGGATAGGGAAAACGCAGAGGGTAAGTATCGTTCATAATAAGCTCCTAGGTTGAGAGGATTTCTTGACCCTGACAGTCTGTCTTTTGGTGCGGTCAGGGTCTTTTAAACACCATTAAGAAGTGTGGATCACTATTCAACCGTTGATAAGTGCTAAAAGGGGATCACTTTTCGACCGTCGTTGACAATAGCGGCGTGATAACACCGCTGAAAAGGGATCACCCGCTAACCACCAATATTGGCCCGGTAGTCAGCCAGCATATCCACCCCGCCGACGCGAAAAATATTCGCCATGTAGTCCAGCTCCAGTAATTCTTCGCCATCCAGCACCTGCTTGATATAGGTGCAGGTAAAGGCGCTGCTTAAATCCGGATCCTCATGCTGCTTGAAGGTGCCTAGCGGGTTCTTTTTGAACATCACCGTCATATAGGTCACCATCGGCACTTCATTGAACCGACCCTGGCTGGCAAACTGCTGAACACTGCAACGGCACTGCAGCTGGTAGGTGCTAAACGGGTTGGCGACCAGCCGGGCGACATCGGCGTAGAAACTGTTCCACTTGATTTCCCCCTCCAGTTTGTCAAAACCGTAGGGCAACTCTATCTTGCCCACCAGACCGAGCGCCTTGCGCTCCTGCATGATGGCCTGTATCTCCGGGCACTTCACCTCTTCGGCCCTGCCCAGCAGATTATTGCCATTAACGTAAATATTGGCATTGCTAATGGCGTTAAGCTGAATTTTACCGGTCATACTCATTCTCCTCGATAACATTAATGCCGCTGACAGCCCAGCCCCGCGCATCGCCGCTGTTTTCTTTTATTAGACGCCCGCTTATCACCGCCACACAGTGGCGCTGACGTAATACTGGGCGTCCACCTCTCCTTATCATGACGCGCTTCCTTTCAGGTTAGCCAGAAACTCGGCGGTGATCTCGGTTTCATAGGTCAGCCGCTCCATCGGAGGGGGCGGGGTATAGGCGTAATTCAGCAACAGTTGCCCGGCGGCAGGAAGACCCTCTTCTTCATTACGCACTTTGTCATACCAACAGCGAAAGCCAAGCAATGCCCCATCGCCTATCAGCTTGCGTCCGTAAGCATTGACCGACTCGCACAGGGCATCAATCAATGCCGGATTGATGGGCCTGTCCATATACTGCAGACTGAAAAAACGCAGCGCCTCGTCGAGCATATCGCCCGTGCGCCGCACGTTTTCAAAGTTCTTCATATGGGTGACGGTCGGAAACGCCGCCGTGCGGTTGCCCCATAGCCGCAGACCGGTACCAAAACCGTTAAATACCGTCGTGATGCCGTTTTCATTGAGCTGGTTAACTTCACTTTGGGCATCCCCGAGCTTCGCCGACAGCGCCCGCTCCATGCCGACAATCCCGGCAATCTCCTGATTGGAGGACGACCACCAGAACCCTTTTTCCAGCTCGACTTTCGCCCGCAATCCCGCCGCGCGTTGCGAGAGCGGCTCCAGGCGATTTTTGTTGCTGGCCTTGTCATACACCAGGGCATGCGGGTAGCACAGGCGCACCCGCTCGGAGGCAGTATTGAAGTTGATGGTACCCGCCGACCCGCGACCGGCGATAGCCTGCGCAAAGGTGGTGCCAATCGGCGCATCCACATAGGCGATGGCCTTGAGCTTGTCGGCATAGCCCGCCAGCTCCGCCGTGACCGAGGTCTGGGTACAATAGACCGGCGCAATCAGAATTTTGGCGTCATAGCCCAGCAGATTATAAACATCATCCAGTACCTTGATGCCGCTACGCCGCCCGGCGGTATCGATACGGCCCAGAATATCGGCGGCGGTCACCTGCCCGGTATCCAGATGGTCGTAGCTGGCGATACAGGCTTCACCTGCCGGGATAGCGCCACTGATTTGCCGCGTTAGCGTCCCGCTCACCGGCTCAAGCTGGTAATCCGTCTCTCGCCGATACGTGGTTTTACTGTCGGCGCTTTTCAATACCAGCTGGCTGACATAGCCATAGCGCAGTCCGGCACGTTGATGCTGTGCATCAAATTTCAGGTCATTTTCATCCACATGCTGGGTGTGCCGTGTTGGATCCAGCACGTTGATAACCACCACGGTACCTGCCCCATGATCGTAAATCGCCCGCAGCGCCTGCGGTATGGTAAAACCGTCGATTTCCGGGCCAAACTGGGCAGCGTCTTTTTCTGACAGGCATTGTATCGGTTGATTCACCGCGCCCGTCGGGGCGGTGCCTATCAGTCCTATCACCGATGATTTGACGGCGCGTACCGGACGGGGGCCGCGCTCAACCTCAATGGTTTCCGGGCCGTGTAAATAGTTAGCACTCATGTTTTTTCTCCCTCCGTGCTCGGGCTGTCTGTTTTCTGCTTGCTCGCCTTCTCTGTCGGCGAGGGGGTGTTGGTGGGCAGAGATTTGACCGGACGCGCCGCCGGTTCAATGTAGACTGGTTGCGCATCCAGGCGCGTCAGATAGCCGAGACACACCAGTGTCTGGGTGTACTCATGATCTTCCGGCATTTTCACTTCCCGCCCTGGCCAGAGCAGGACTTCCTGCAGCACCTCGCCGGTACGCAGGGTGACGCCACTGGGTGGGCCGTCATAACGAAACAGGGCCATCTTTATTGCTCCTCACGGTTTACCTGGGTTAACAGGGGATTGTCTTCGGGGCTGTCGTTCTGGATAAAGACCGTCACGGTCTCAACAGTGAGCGCGTACTGCCACAGCCCCTCGGTCTGCCCCAAAAAGACCTCCTCGACCAGCCAGATATCACGCTGGCAGTCGGGTGGACGCCAGCCGCCCAGACACTGGCGCACCTGGTCAAGTACCGCCACCGCGCCGTCTTTGCCGTTAAGCTGTCTCACTACCACCGTGGCGGTCAGTCTGACGGTCTGCGGCTGAATAACTACCCCGATATCCTGCGTCTGGCCAAAGCGGGATTTGCCGTAGCTGACCAGCACCGCCCCGTGCGGATGGTTCAGGCGAAACTGCTCAGGCCGTTCGGGGAAAAAATCCACATGCAGCCCCGGCAGCTGAAGGCGCAGTCGCTCAACCACCGCGCTCAGTAGGGTGCAGGTATCCATCAGTAGCGCTCCAACAGGCCATCAGGGCCACCGAACTGCCGTCCCCGGCTGCGGACACGGTATTCCCCCGGCTCGGGCATATCCTTCTGTGTCGCCTGAATGCCCAGCGTCAGCTTGCCGTCGCGCAACGCCACCAGGGTTTTCTCGGTGGCGCGATAGCTTTCCTTCACCGCGTCCGGCAGGTCACCCTCCGGACGACGGCGATAGAGGGCATGGCACACCAGATTCAGCGCCAAATCCTTCAGGACGGTGGGTATCTGCATCAGCGGCAGGGTATAGCGCCCGCGCAGATGCGCATCAATCAGCTCGACCGCATACCGGATAGCCTCACTGACCGCGGCCTCATTCACCACGTCCGGTAGCGCCTGGCCAATCGCCATGCTCACCCCGTCCTGCGTCAGCTCAATCAGCGTCTGGCGGGGAATCACCGCCGCCACATCATCGGGTGTGCAGTAATCCATCAGATACCTCGCACCATGCGGATAAGCTGGCCTTCGGCAGTGGCACTATCGAGTGCAACCCCGACCGTGGAGACGGGCAACGCCCCCTTGTCCAGTGGACTTTCAGGGATAACACGCCCTTCGGTATCGGCTTTCACATATTCACCGGCACTGACTGCACCCCCGGCTTCCACCACCATAATGCCTATCACGTTAACCGGGACGGCATCGCCGGTTTTACCGTCTACCGCCGCCACGCCCAGCTCTGCGCCGCTGCCTTTAAACACCTTGCCGGAGATACCGACCAATCGGTGCTGGATTAACGCCTCGGCGGCCATCATTGTGGTGGTCAGCACCACCTGTTGGGTCACCATGACTCAGGCTCCTTTTACGTTGGTGATAAGATAACCGGCATCACTGCCTACCACTGCCACCTTGTAGATATCGGTGTAACGCACGTTCACCACCTTGCCACCGGCACTGTCGAACCTGTCGACCCTCGGCATGCCCTGACGGCGGAAGGTGTAACCAAATGACGGCTCGTGCTCATCGGCGCTATCGCTACCGGCCTGCGGCCCGGACACGTAATGCAGCATCACATTGTCTGCCCACAAATCCGAGACCGTCTTGCCATCCTGGGAGAGGGCGCGCGGCTGGCCAATCAGCACACTGTCGACCTGGAACAGGTCTTTAAGTATCTCTTCCGTGATGCGTTTACGTTCATTAGCCCCGATGGCGGCCTGCAGCGCGGGATGAAAGCGCAGCAGCGCCATCACCGACGCACCGAGCGTTATCACATTCGGTCGCAGGCCAATGTTGTTGCGCACCACCTCCATACCAGCCTCAATATCCTTGAGGGGATCACTGTCCTTGGCCCCCCAGCCTGTGGCGGCGGTGAGTTTTTTGACGGCTTCTTTCGGATAAATCTTGCTGTCCTGCGCCAGCTCGGCCACATACCGCTCACGGCGCAGGGCTATCCCCTGGGTAGCACGTTTCGCCGCCTTGGCTTCCTCATTGAACATCGACTCCGCCTGTTCGCGGTGATCCACCGGCGCGGCCAAATCATGTTCATCCAGCACGATATCCATCGCGTCCTGTTTTTCGCGGATCATGATATTGCTGTCGGCACCGACGGCGCGTTGCGTTTCATACACCGCAAACAGCCCCTTGCCGAAGGTGGGCACTTTCGCCCCTTCCTTTTCCATCATCACCATCGGGAACAGCTGCTCACCGATAAACGCGGCATTTTTATAGCCACGGGCGACGGTAGTAAGTACCGGGTCAGCGATACGCTTCCCCTTGAGATAATCAGACATACTCTCTCCTTACAGGCAGCGTTTGACCGCCGCTTCATAGCTGATGTTTTCAGACGTCGCCAGGGTCTGCGCTTTCTGGTGCAGGGCCAGCGCGATCGGGTCAGCATCGGCAAATTCCACCGACTGCCCTGACGGGGTACCACGTGCCTTGGTCGCCACCTCGCTGAAACAAACCAGCGGCGGGGAGGTTTTCAGCACGTGTCGGAACGCCTCGCCCAGTGGCTGGGTGAGGCTACCTTCGCTGAAGGCCACCGGCGAGTCGCCGCATTCAACCGCATCCAGCAACGCCACCACCACATTTTTGGCGGCAGGGGCCAGACGCACTTCGCTGACCAGACTGTCGGCAAAGGCGGCATTCATTTCATGGCGCTGACGTTGTTCGGCCTGACTGTCGGCCTGACGACGTGCCTCAAGCTGACGCTTCAGGTCAGCATTCTCCTGCGCCAGGCGCAGGGTTTCTTTCTCATCCACGGTGTTGTCCTCGATAGTAGGGGGAATTGATGGTGTAGGGGATGCCGGGGCGGCGGGTGTGTTTTCAGTGAAAGCCGGACGCACGCTGTCGCTTTCCTGGACTGCGTCGCGCCGCGCGTCGATTTGCCACGCAGGGAGCACCGCTTCGGTCGCTTCACGGCCAAATTTCTCAATCAAAAAGTCACGCAGCCGGGCGAACAGTGACGCACTGTTTGTACTGTTCCAGTCGGCAAACTCGACCACGTCTTCTTCCGCTTCACTGAACGCGGCTGGCTTGAGGCCCTTAATCGCGGGCGGCTGTGCGCCGAGAAAGCCGATATGACGCAAATACCAGTTACCGGGCTTCGGGTTGCCGGGCGCATCGGGGGAGTAAGAACAGGCAGAAATGTTCTTATAGCGTTTTTGCGCCACCAGTTCGGCAAAGGCCGGGTCGACGTCCTGGGGTTCAGCCAGCACATCAGTCCCCTGTGCCACCAGGCTTTTTACCCAGCCGTAGGCAGGCGCATCGAGCGCAGGATGCCCGATCACGATAGGCGCATCATACAGCGCCGGATCGTAAGCCTGCACCATCGCCGCGACCGCCGCTTCGCTAAACTGGATCCGGTTGCCGTGCATATCGGTATGCGTACCGGTTTTGAAAATATGGAGTGTGCTCATGTCCCCTCCGGTCAATAGACAGGGGGACAGTGTGGCGTGTGAAAACAGGGCAGGCTTTTAAAGGGGTTTAAGAATGTACGGATAACGGCGGGTCACCCACATCATGCCGTTAAAAGGCGACGAGCGTCAATGCAGGCGATAAAAAGGGCGCAGGAAAGCCTTTATAAAGGTTTATAAAGGCCGTCAGGGCGTTCAGGGGTAAACTGCCCCGCCTGAACACCGTAAAACGCGCCACAGGCGTTAGCGGCGGGTGGCCCGTTCCAGATAGCGCAGCACCGACGCCAGCAGTTTTTGTTCGGTACCGGACTGAAGCGCACCCTGCTCATCCACAGGCAGATACGGTCGCGCGGGCAGGGTGACGCGGCGTTGGCGTCCGGCCTTGCCCCCCAGTTGATGTATCCGCGCATAATCAAGGTGGCTGCCAAGCGCCGCATGATGGCGACTGTAGTCGGTGGTGACACTGCCGCGTAGCTGGCCGCTGGCTGACAAGGTCATGCCCTCTCTAGCTAGGGCGGCCACGGAAGGTTGCCAGGCCGGGTGCCCCTCATCCTCGAAGTTCAGATCGGTTTCGGTCTTGAGGGTTTCTGCCAGGGCGCGCATCAGCGGCGTCATGTCCTGCCCGGCGAGGCTCAGGTTGCGTAGCGCCTTTGCCAGTTCGCGGGCATCAATCTGAATGTGCATCAGGTCTTTCATGATGGCCCTCGCCACTGTTGACGCGCCAGTGCAGCCAGCGGGCCGCCGTAGCGCGCGAGGTCAGGGGCGTAAGCACGACCGGGTGTATAGGAAAAGCCGACGTCCGGACTGAGGGTTTTACCGGACGGTAAATGAAACGTGGTCACCGGCTTCATTTCCCCGGTTTTTTCAGAGACCAATCTGAGCGCCGTCTCCAGTCGACCTGCTGCCGTCCCCACCGCCAGCCCGCGCTGACGCACGTCGTCGGCAGAGAGCGCAATCACGCTGCAGCGACAGCGCCAGCCGTTAGGGGGATAGAAGGTCTGCCAGAACGGATCATCCGCCGGAAAAACTAAACCATGCAGCGCCAGATGACTTTTGCGCGTACGATTATCACGGATAGCGACGTACATCCAGTAAGGCCGATCATCGATATTGGCCTGCTGCTCGGCCCAGCGTCCGGCGCTGTAGAGCATAGAGAGATTGGTGCGGTAAATCGTCTCCAGCCGCCATGCACTGCCCTGCTGGACGGTGACCGGCTCGCCTGTGATGGGGTCGGTGGTATCGGTTTTTCCCCACCATCCCTTGGCATGCAGTATGGGGGTCAGTTCCTTTTTAAACCACGGCAGGGTCTTGCCTTCCGCCAGGGCGTTTTCCAGTGCCTGGCGGATATCCTCCAGAATATCAAGGCGCATCACTTTCGCCACGGTAAAGGCGTGGGCATGTGCTTCCTGCCACATTTCCTCCCAGTCCCAGGTGATGCGGTAGCCCTTGGCGCGGAGGTAGGCAATGGCGCGCGCAGGCGGCAGGCCAAAACAGACGGCAATGTCGTGATTATTGAGCACTGAGCCTCCCGGCGATGTTCGCCACAAATAAAATCCGCGCCAGGTGCGCCTGCAGACGGTCAGCCGCCATACGCGGATACATTTCTGCCAGCATGCCCATTAATGCCTGGGGCGACTGGCCCTGCTCGACGGCGGCAAACAGCGGCGCCAGTATCGGCTCCATAGCCTTATCCCGTTGCCCGCGGGTTATCAGACTCTCCAGCGCGTGTTCCAGTTCATCCTCTGCCAGCCCGGCTTCTTCGGCTTGCGTCTCGGCAAAGGCCGCGTTCGTCAGGTGCGTCATGACCGCAGACTCGCGCAGGTCGCCCGGCTGCAGGTTGTACTCACGCATAAAGTATTGCGGGGTAAATACGGCGCCCGCCTGCGACAGGCTCAAATCGCGTTTGGCCTGGGTCTCGTCAATGGTCTCTTGCGCCCACAGCTCCCATGAAGGCATTGGCACTTCACCGAAGTTAAGCTCCACCATAAACCGCAGTACCTGATTGATGGCACTCATCACCATGGACGCATCGCCATCGCGGATATCAGCGGCGACTTCCAGTCCGGCCTGCGCCGAGGCGTGCGTGGTATCCGCTTCGGTGGTCTGGTTTTGTCCCAGCAGGGCAATGACGATTTCAGAGCGCGATAGCTCAATCAGATGGCGATAGATGTCGCTGGAGGCCCCCTTGCCCGCCGATTCAATGATTTCTACCGTGGAATCATTGGGAATAACCGCTACCGCGTCTTCCACCATCTTGTCGAGCGAATCGAGCAGCAGGTCGATTTCCGCATCGGCGGTGCCGCGTGGGTG
>UXGC01001978.1:0-15035 GCA_900480045.1 Eurytoma adleriae
CCATATTCTATATTATACTTACGCGTGAATCTACCGAATGTCATGAATTTTATGAATTAGAACTTAAGAAGCCCGTCAAACCTTAGTAACTATAATTAATGCAGCAAAGCAGGAATGACGGAGCAGCAGAACTCGTCGCAAAGAGCCGGCAAAAAATATTCCCGAACAATTATAAAAGATTCAAGAAAACTCCCGAGGCAAAGGCAAAAGTGCACGGGAAAGCCGGGGCGCGCGTTTCCGCCATAAGCGAGACGACGAGGCCGCGCGCGAGGGGGAGAGCGGCTTTTTGCCAGAATCGCGCGCGCGCCTCTACAGTCTCCTGCATATTTCAGGCGATTTTAATGTGTCTCTCCGGGCGCGGGCACCGCGCGATGCCGTAATCGGCTTACGCGCGGCGCACCGACCGCCCACACCTTGCTCCCCGCGCGCGCCTCTGTCCCCGGGATTCCTCGCTGCGCGGACGTCCGCCCGGCTGCCTATATGCCGGCGTTTATAGCCGAGTCGACGCGAAAAATTCGAGCGCGCCGTTTAGCTCTTTTCCCGCGGTGCGCGGGGGAAGGAAGATGCGCGGCTGTGCGGGCATTTTAGTGATAAATTTTAAATGGAGCGGCGAAAAGCGAACGGCCCGATGTCGCTTTTGCGAGCGAAATTATTATTTGAGCTCCGTCGTTTCTCGTGGGGCTACATTCTTTCGCTTTTACGTTTGCTTCTTAATAAAATGCATCGCTGGTGGAAGATTTGAATAGCATATTTTTGTAGTTTACTAATGTGAATTCTTTTAATGCGAGGGCATATATAATTTTAAATGGAGAACGAAAAGTGAATGTTATCGTTATTTAAACTCGATCTTTTCTAGTGTGACTCTTTCGTTTTTTGGTTCGCTCATAAGTAAAATTGTTTACATGGATAAAAAATTTGAACAGTGTATTCTTATACTTTATTGAATTTTAAAATTAAAATTTCATTAAGAAACTCGAAGCTCGATTGCCTCAGTTTTCACTCGAATCGAGTGGTTTTTCACTCTTCCACTTTTTGAGAAGAGATAAAGAAACTACAGATCACCACTATTTTATCTAGTTATAAGCATACATATATCTGTAGCTTTTTAGAACAGAAAAAGCCCACTTTTTTACAAATTTAATTTACTGATGATTCAGTAGGTTTAAAGGTGCAAAGCTATATTTTTTCTATGCAATGGCGAAAGTTTTTACAGTGATAACAATATTTTACACGAGAGAAATCCACTTCCGAAAAAAACTAGACATGTACGAAATTATTACAAACAATATTTTTATCAATCTGAAAACGATACTTTTACATTTTATTATTACGATTTTTGTCATAAAAAGCTGTAGGATATTGAAAAAACGCAAAACAATAAAAACGTCTCACTTTTTTATTCCGAATTTCATCGAAAAGAATTGAAAAAACTTTAAGAAAGTTCAAAATCCAACTTTCAAAGTCATAATTCCCTAAAGGTATTTTTCAATTACTTCTCCTTTTTTAATTTCGTTCTTAAAAATTAAAAAGAAAGATCGAAAGGTAAATTTAACAGAATTAAAGCGTTAAGAAATCACCTTTCTCAATTATGAACTGTAGATATTATAGATATTTGGATTTTTAATTATTAAATTTTATGGAATCTCAAAAATAATAAAAAATTGAATATATTTTCTATTCAATTATTTATTAATAAATAATTGAATATATTTTCTTTTTTAATAACAATAAACAAACAAGACAGATATAATTCAAAACATCTTAGAGTTTTAATTATTTGTAATATGTATTAAACCATTCTTAGTCTAAAAATTCACATGGTCCTATAGCTATATTTTAACCATAATAAAACTATTTTTGGTATGAAAAAATGGATCATTTCCTAAAATAATAATTATTTGTTTTGTGAAAGTAATCTTGACCCACTTGCCAAAAATTTCAAACTTTTTAAACTTAGTATAGAAACGCGCGTGCAAAATGCGCATCCCGTTGCTTGCGATGCGAGTTGAACGACGCGAGACCCTACCCTTCGAATTTGTTTGTCGAGTGCATGTGGGTACACAGCGACAGGGCCGCGAGCGTCGCCGAAGGCCAGGATGTGCATTAATGGATAGGATTACATTAAACAGCGAGCGCCGGCAGGCCCTCACCTCCTCCTCCTGCTTTTTCAATGTCAACGCACGCGATATGCCACCAGACTGGAAGCTTGGATATGTCATTCCATTGCCGTTATTGCCGTTTCACGGCGGCCACGCGCCTCAATTTAAACAGATCCCATTCTGTTGTTACTCAACTGAGATTTTTTTAGTTTTCCTGTTTTTGATGATCTATGCATTTTGTTTTTATGTTTAAGTTTATCTTGGTTAAAGCAACAAAAATTTGTTTAGTTATTTTTCGATTTATTTACAAAAATTTTACGCTTCTGTATTTTTTGGTACAACAAATCAGTCCAACATTAAACAAAATGCAATTAAGTATTTAACATGCTGATAAGTTGATTAAGATGATATACACTAATTATAATTATTAAAATTTCTTCTCGATTGTACAAAATATCACGTAAATATAAAAAAGTCGCCGCGTCGATTATTTACAAGAATATTCATTTACAATACTTATCAATACTATAACATTAGATAATATGTATTTATAGAAAGACTAAAACAATTTTTTTCCAGCTGTACGTTCGTCCACTTTCATCTTTTTCGTAGTTCTTGGTGTTTGGCTCGAGAATATTTTCCTTTTACGGGACTGAAATATAAACATTATTGTTTTAAAAGCTGTAATAAAATCTTTAAATAAATTTGCATTTTATCTGAAACATACCTTATCATTTTTGTCTTTGACTGGCGTATCATCATTTTCTTGCTCATCATCGTCGTCATCGTCTTTTGATACCGAAGGACTCAAATGCTCGAAAACGAATTTTCGGTTGCGCACAGCGTTGATGGATAGTTTGTTTTTTTCTGGTAAGCACTTTGCTATTCGAGTTAACGTTTCTTCTCCTCTTGCTAAAAACGAACCCCGCATGTTGCTCTGAAATGTAACAATGCATTGATTAGAAATTAATGACTGTATTACTTGAATAATGAATCACCATATGCGTCAAATGAACTTACAAATGAAAAACTTTTCGTTGTCGTAACGGCTTTGTTTGTTACGTTTATTAAACGATTACCAGCCATTGTACTGTTATTACCCGGTGGATTACTTTTTACTGTCTGTTCTTCTGTCGAAGATTTACTTGATGATCGCATACTTATAAGTTTTAAACCTAATTTTCCTAATTGGCATTCACTAAAATCGTCGTCTAATTGTTTATCCAATTTTTCCTGTAAAAATATATATAATAATTATAATTCCAGTATAATATTATTCAATAATTTTTATAATTTAAACAATAAGTACCTCTTGTTCTTCAAGGAACTTTTGCCGTTCATAACGACTTTTTCGCATTTGGATCTCAGCAGCTGTGTCAACTTCGTCATCTATTCCATCAATTTCATTTTCTGTTCTAGATTCCAAATTATCATCTTCTACGTTATCTGAAAATAAAATAAATATTTTATATTTTAATAAAACACTTTACAAATTTAAAACGGTGTGAAAATTTTAATTCTCTTTCGCGTATCATATTTTTTTTAAATACGGAAACATTTTAAAAATGCAATATTTACATCAACGGATTTTTAGAAAGGTGTGTTTTAGAATATTTGTTTAGATTTTAGTAACGGCTTAAAAGAATAAAGTAACGCGAATAAAAATATGTATAAAAATGTATCACAGGAATTCAAAAATATAGTTCAATATTTTATTTCAACGATAAAACTTGTGCGGCTAAAAAATTAAATTTATTATTAAAATTAATCTTTTTATATTAAATTTGTTGATCAAAATGGTGATAAGCATTATTTCCTTTTTGTTTTATTACATTTTAAAATTTTACTTTTTCAAATCGAATGACACTTATTAATTACAACAAAAGAAAATACTTACCAATATTCTTCCATTTAAACTTTCGTTCGCGACCAGCGCCTTCGCTATGTAAATCCCCATCATCGAATAAAAGTTCCTGCAGCATTCTTACTTCTCTTTGATCTTCGTCCATCACTTGTTTCATGTGAATTTTGCCCAGTTCATCTTTCATTTTATCTTCGTCTATTTCTTCGGCATCTCCTTCTTCGACTTCTAATTTATCGAGGTCCTGTTCGTCTTCGTCAGCCGAATCCCAGTCGCTCTCACTTAACTCGGCTTCATTTTCCAGATACTTTGACGCTACTTTCTTAATATCTTTTTTAGACACCGTAATAACTTCGTTCTCCTCGGAATCGTAGTCCACGTACTTTTCGTCATCCTCATCTCCGATTTCGTCGAACTCCTCTTCTTCGTCAGAAAATTCTTTAGGCTTTTCATCCTCATCGTCTGATAAAGCAAGCTTCTGAACTTTCTTCCTTTTCTTTTTCAACATTTTTTTCTTTTTTTGTGACATTTTGGCTTTATTTCCTTCTTCATCAGAAGATGAGACTACCGTATATCCAGTCCACGGAGCTTTAGAATCCTCATCGCCTTCTTTTTCTTTTGATGACGAAATTGGTGCCGTTGAAGTTGACTTCTTTTGAGTAGCAATTGAGGGAAGTGATTTGATTCCTGACATTTGTGTATCTGGAAATTCTCCTGAGCATATTGCAAGAAGATCGTCTTCATTTACGTTGTTTGATTGTTTATCAAATAAAGGTTTCTGAAACCCCTATGAAGTAAAATTCATTAAAAAAATTTTTTAAAAGAGTAAGAAAAATAAATAAAGTTGGAATATAACATACGTTTTGAATATCTAAAGAAGGCATCCCAGATATTTGTGTATCTGGAAATTTCCCTGAACACAATGCAAGAAGCTCTTCATCATTCACAGCCCGTGAATTATTTTCAAATAGTTTATTTTGTTCCTTTAATAAAATAGAAATATAAATTAATAAAAAGTATGGAAATGTAATTATTTCTATTATGTTTCTGAAAACATATATACATTGTCTTTACCTCTTTAGAACTTACAGATTTTTCTAAAGGTGTCGTCTTGATAGACTGTGAAGGAAACTCTCCAGAACAAATATCCATAAGTTGAGAGTCCGTGACTTCTCCGCGCTTTTGTGATTCCACGGGTTTTGGTTTAGCTTTGCTTAACCAAGCCTCCATAGGGTTTTTAAACGCACTAGGACGGAAGGAGGGTAGCTTAGTTGGACTTTTAGCTTCATTACTAAACGCAGATTCGTCGCTTTTCTTTGCCGAGTGTGATTTTTTGTTAGGACTACTTCGTGACTCTTCATCGTCGTCAAGAGTCAAAATGATGTCTTGCGAAGTTTCATCTCCGACGACCATGTCCGGATTCGCATCAGAGTCAGTTTTTTTCTCATTGATGGTCTGAGAGGTAAAAGCACCCGAGCAAATTGCCAAAAGTTGTGAATCTGTAACTCCGTTTTGAGTATTCAATACCGGCACTGCGGAACTTTGAGTATCTGTGAATTTTCCTGAACAAATTGCAAGAAGTTCATCATCGTTCACAGCTTCTGGAGGATCTTCAAATAATTTTTTTGGTAGAGATATCATTTTATCTAAATGACAATTACTTTGTGCTTGATCACTGAAAAAAAGTTAATAAATGTGAGATTTTAGAATTATTAACTCCAATAAAAAGGAAAATACTATAACTAGTTAAAACCCCATTTTTCCATAAAATATTTATCCTAAAATTAAAAAACTACTTTTTAAATAATTACAAAAATTTAACAATAGCTTTATTAGACCTTTATTTATAAATCTTTAAATTTTAATTAAATTTTCTTTGTAGATTTATTATTATCTGTTGAACGTCCTTAAAAACAGTATTTCTTAATTTCAAATTAAATTTTACATATATACATTTTTTTTAAATAGAGCAAGTATCATCAGTTTAATTCAAGTTATTATTGAACGCGATAGGTTTATTTGCTTATTCAAATTAAAATTCAAACTAAAAACAGAATAAAATAAGTCTTGTACCTTGTTTCTGATGGAGATTTCGTGGCTGAAATTGACCCAAGATTAATATTGTTTGTTTTCGACGCAGACTTTCTCTCCGCGTCTAGTGACGTGTTTAAGCAAGTCAATTGTGCTACAGGTGAGATCATGCTGAGTATGTTGTTAGATTTTAGAAGTGGCGTTTTGCAAGCTTGACTGCGAGCATCGGAGCCGCATCGGCTGCGAGGCTGGAAAGGCGGCATGCTTTCTGCGTCGCTTCCATTACTCATCTGTGAGGCGAACATGTCCTCGTCTGTCTTAGTGCGATCAAGCGTTCGCTTAGGTAGTGCGTCGTTGCTCAAGCTCGATTCTGACTGATTTGAATCTTCGTCAAATGGTCGTATTATTCTCTTCAGCTGTTTCGGTTTATTGCACTGAAAAATATATTTTTTGTGATTTAAAATACTTAAATTTGTAAAATATGATTATAATTAAAAAGAATATTGAAAAGAATATTCAGAAGTTCATAATATATTAATCGAGTACTTACACTTTCCTCTACTTCTTCTTCCTCTTTCTCTGTGTCATCATCATCATCATCTTCTTCTTCTTTTTCGTCTTCTTCCTCTTCATCTTCTTCCTCATCATCATTGACCTCGTTATCCTCTGCACCTTCATCTTCACTCTCTTCGGCTTCCTCATCGCCAAAATCGCACTTTTTCCTTGGCTTATCTACAATTGCTACATCGTCCTCTTCAGGCTCGCTTTCAGCACTCTCCTCATCTTCGAGTATTTCTTCATCATCAGGCAAATCCGCATAAAAGTCATCACCCTTACATTTGGCTTCTTCCTCTTCATCCTCTTTCTCCTTGTCCTCTTTCTGCTTCCACTCCTCGTTTCTCGCGGTAACAATTTTACGCTTCAGATCTTCTCTCAGCTTCTTTAGCTTCTCGCCGGGCTTACTTTCCTTCTTTGGGTCGTCTTCCTTAATCGCCTTCTTAAACGTTACAACCTCTTCAATGACGGTAATGTCATTACCTGAACCTTCGGTTCGCAGTACTTTGACTTCAGACGTGTCGTCGACATTGGGCTTGTGCACTGCGGAGTGGCGCGCGAATCTGTCCAGCAGTTTTGTAACGCCTTCTTTCATTACACCACTTTCAGTAAAGTCAATCATCGCTCCTGGCGAAGCTTTTATTATGGGCTTAAATTTCATGGCACTTGCTAATAATTTTTCCTTCAAAGTAGGCTTTTTGACTGGTTCGTCAAGATCCGGAGGTAAACCGAAGTCAGCCCGCAGTATATTTTGATCTATCACTTCGTCGTCTTTGCTCAAATCCTTGCCTGATGTTTCAAGATCGTCTTTCGATTTTTCAGTTTCATCATCTTTTGAAGAATCTGATTTTCCAAGCTCCTTATGACTTTTAAACGGCGTTTCCCCTATCATTATACTTTCCTCATCCTGCTTTTCACTGTTAGTTTTATTAGATTCTGAAATTTCTGTTATCTTGTTACTGGCTTCAGTTTCAGGTAGGTGTAGTACGAAATCTTCAGTACCGTCTTCATCTGAAGTTTTCTTTTCAGTTGATGATGCATTCGCAGTTGAGATTTCTTCTTCAGATTCTTTTGTAATTTCTGTTTTTCCTTCCGATACATAAGCGCTATCCGGAGTATCTACCTCCATTTCCATTTCTTCACTGTCTGTTGTAAATAACTTTTTTGGAATGCTAGATTCTCTCAAACCTCTCTTTACTTCTTTTGGTTTTTTGTTCAATTGCGCTAGATTTTCAGAATCAGCATTTTGCTCATTGCTTGAATTTTCATCCATTTGAATATTTTGAGAATCTTCTGAATCTTTTGAATCTTCCATAAATAATTTTCTTGGGACACCAAAATCTAGGGATCTTTGTTGTAAAATTTCTCTCTTGTTATGAGATTCTTGAATGCAATCTTGGGTTAATTTTTGTGTATCTGATATATTAATTGTGTTTGAACTTTCAGCATTGCTTGTAGCTTCAACATTAATTTCATTTTCTTTATTACAATCGTCTATTTCCATGGGCTCTTCTGTCTTTTCATCCTCTTCAGAATCAGATGATTGATAAAAAATTTCAGCTTCTTTTTCCTTTTCTTCTACTACTTTACTGTAATTTTAATGAATTTGTAATTATGTTAATACGTAATACTCTTATTTGTAAGCAATAGGAATTAGAGGTAATCAATTTTTACCTTATCATTTCAGGAAACATTCTCACTTTTTCAGCACCAGTTAAATTTTTTGGTATTTCTGGAATAGAAGTATTAATCTTCTTTCTATTCAAAAACTCTTGCAATGTCCGCTGCTTAGGTCTGTGATATGGAAGTGATAATTGAGATTCTCTTATTAATCTCTGAGTTTCGCTGTGAATTTGTTGCATTGCTGCATCTTTGGATGCTCTTGCTGTGCCCTGTAAATTTATAAATAGTTTGCAATTAATTATTTATTTGAAAACAAGTTGTTTAAAAATATTTTATGATATTCTTAAGACTGGAAATGATATTTCAATTTAATTTTACCACTCTCTTTTTTTCAGATTTTTTTCCTTTCTTTGATTTCTCTGCATCATTGTCTTCTCCTGCAGAAACATTTTCTGATTCAGACTGTTGTTTACCACTGTCACTTTCGGAGTCTGTATCTATCAAGCTGCTTATTTTGTTTGATTTCTGAAAAACGAAATTAGCAGTTAATATATTTGAATTGAATATCTTTAATATTAAATAGATTAACATACATTAATGGAATCAGAATTTCCTTTGTCCTCATCAGAATCAGAATCACTTTGATCACTATCTACTTTCTTTTTCTTTAATTTTTTTTTGTTTGGTTTAACTGAATCTTCATCAGAGTCACTGTCAATTACATTTTTTATTTTAGATTTTTTTGTTTTCGATTTTTTATCAGCATCTGAATCTGCTGAATCAGAATCAATATCCTTTTGTTTAAGATTTGATTTTCTAGGAACAATAATATCTTCTTCAGAATCAGAATCTACAATGCTAAAATATTTTTTTTTCTTTTCAGTACTTCCATTTTCTTTTGCAGGTGAACTTTTATTGCTACTCAATTTAAAACTGGTTGTTGAATTGCTTTCATCATCTGATTTATCAATTACTGGTTGACTGTCTTTTCTTGTAGATTTAGATTGTGAACTTGTAAAAGAAGAGCGAGTATCGTTATCTTCTAGTAATTCTTGATTGGTACTTTGAGTTGATCTTACAGTACTTTGACTCTGGCTTTGTTTTTCCGGTGAGCTTCTTCTACTTGAAGATTTGAAACTTGATCTAGAGTTGCTTTCATTGTCCGATTTATCATTTACAGTTTGACTACTTGCTTTTGTTGATTTAGAATGAGAACTTGCTAATGAAGATCTAGAATCATCATCCGATAAATCATTAACAACACTCTGAGATGTTTTTGTAGTACTCTGACTCTGGCTTTGTTTTTCTGGAGAGTCTTTTCTATTTACAGATTTGAAACTTGACCTAGAGTTGCTTTCATTGTCTGATTTATCATTTACAGTTTGACTACTTGCTTTTGTTGATCTAGAATGTGAACTTATAGAAGAATCACGAGAATCATCATCAGATATATTTTGAGTGGATTTTTCAGTACTTTGACTCTGGCTTTGTTTTTCTGGTGAACTCGAAGCTTGAGAAGATTTAATAGTTTTGGAGCTCGAAGTAGAAGAACGAGAATTTTCTTCATCATTGGCTTTTAAAGTAGTATTGCTACTAGAATTGCTATCCTCGTCTACAAATTTACTCGAACCAACATCACTTTTGCTCGTGGAACTGACAGTAGATTTAACAGACGTTTCGCTAGCGTTACTTTCCTGAGAACACTTACTATCCACAGAGGGCTTATTTTCTTCTTTAGATTGCACATCACAGTCCTGACTTTTGCCTTTCCCAGTCATACTGTCCAAAGGTTGCGAAGAGACTGCGGAGTCACTTTGTTCTCTTTCCTCGGAGCACATGGATTCGCCAACAGCATCGTTGCTTTTGGACGACAAAACAACTGCACCGTCAGCAGAATGCCGTTTTGCAAGACAGCCCTCAATTCCGTTGGAGGACAAAGCAACAAGTGCTTCCGTAACTGTGCCAGAGTGGCTTTCGCGCACGCCACTCGCTGACGACACCGTTTCGCTTTCCTCAGTGATCACTTGGACGGCGAGCGTTGCCATTTTCGTATATTTTATATTATTATTTGTAAACAAAACTTATAAAAATGCACTGGAAGAAAACGGAGTAATCGCGTGAGGGCACATGCTTCTCGCGCCTTATTTACACGTAGAACTGCAGTCGGGCGCGCTCTATTCGCGCCAAATTCTATGCATTGTTGCCACATTCTACGGGGATAAATTTGGTGATTTTTTTTACGTAACAGTTGGAGGAATCTTTTTATCTCTATTTAAGCCCGCCTACTTCAAATAGTTTTGATGTAAATCATAATCTTTACTTTAATTTTAATTTTTAGTATAATAGTTGTATTATTTGTTGCTCTTTTTTAAACTGTGTAAAAGAGACCTATTATTTTGTTATTTTTAACTTTTATTTAAAGCAACACGTTAATTAATCTATTAGATCTGTTTTTCTTAATAATTTTCATAATAGTTTTATCCTTTTAATACTTAACTATTGTAAAAAATTTCATATTTTTTATTACAATGCATTAATAATGACAAAATGAACGTAATTTCCATTGTCTACACAACACGTGTTAATTTTTATACTTTCAATACTTATAGCTACCGTATATAATTCCATATTTTTTACTCGAAATTAAAAAGTGATTTGATTTTTAAACTAATAACTTTTTGTTCATTCTGTTGGTATTATGCGCATTGCGTTTGCGCATGTTGCGTTTGTGCAGTTGCCTATTCTGCAACTTCGCTGTTGCCTTAATTCTTGTGGTAGCCGGTGGAGTCGCTTCATCGCTTGGTCGTGTTGTCTTCTGTGTTGTGATGATAGGTTATATTAAACTGAATTTTGAAAGGAGTTAATTCACTTTTTTAAGTGAAAATATTAAGTGTAAATATATTTACGGAAGACGTAAAGAATTACAAGAGTCTTATTTGATTAAAGCTATATAAAAATGACAAAAGGTAAGTCATGTAAACATTAATTATGCAGTAGAAAACATTCGGTTTTCGGTGTTTGATTTGGCTTAATTTTTACGATTGATTTTACGTTTTGATTTATTTAAAACGTGACTATAATTTTAGACGAAACCGCAATAAAGAAAACGGGAGAAGATGCCGAGAAGAAAATACTTGAAGTAGGACCTGATCCTACAGCACCCATAACTCGCAAGGGAGTATTAACATCTTTTCTGACTGGCAAACCTATGGAGATTCCCGAACTAGACATTGTAAGTGTTTCACACTTATTATAGAAAATCATTTCCATTCAGTAGTATATTAATTATTTTCCTTTTTTTAGCTTGGAAAATGTAGGTTTGTCTCTGAATTTGAAAAACTTAACCGAATTGGAGAGGGTACGTATGGTATAGTGTATCGAGCAAGAGATACAAAAAGTGACAAAGTTGTAGCATTAAAAAAAGTAAGAATGGAGCACGAAAAAGATGGCCTTCCAGTCAGCGGTTTACGAGAAATAAGTGTACTTTTATCATGTAGGCACGAAAACATTGTTCACCTCAAAGAAGTAGTTGTAGGAAGAAGCTTAGAAAGTATATTCTTAGCAATGGAATATTGCGAGCAAGATCTTGCAAGTTTACTCGATAATATGCAAGCACCATTTTCTGAAAGTCAAGTAAAGTGCATTATGCTACAAGTTTTAAAAGGTTTAAGATATTTGCACCACAATTTTGTAGTACACAGAGATTTAAAAGTATCGAATCTGCTTATGACTGACAAAGGATGTGTAAAAATAGCAGATTTTGGTCTTGCAAGGTGGTTTGGTTTACCATTGAAGCCTATGACCCCTAAAGTTGTCACACTTTGGTACAGAGCACCAGAATTACTATTACAGGCCAAAACTCAAACAACATCAGTTGATATGTGGGCAGCTGGATGTATCTTAGGTAGTTACAATTTAAACTATTTTTACAATCTAAAGTGACAATTATTCATTATTTATATAATTTGATAATTTAATATTCAAATATTAATTGTTATTAGGAGAGCTTTTGGGTCACAGACCTTTATTACCTGGCAGATCAGAAATACAACAATTAGAATTGATAGTTGATTTATTGGGTACTCCTAGTGAGGCTATATGGCCTGAATTCAATTCTCTGCCTGCACTGCAAAACTTTACACTAAAACAGCAACCTTATAACAACTTGAAACAAAGATTTCCTTGGCTAAGTGCAGCAGGACTTAGATTACTTAATTTCCTCTTCATGTACGATCCAAAGAAAAGAGCAACAGCAGAAGAGTGCTTGCAGAGCAGCTATTTCAAGGAAGCTCCACTTCGTAAGTATGAACAGTTGACAGTACAATTATTTCAAACACATTTTAATATAATTGAATTTATTTGTAGCCTGTGATCCAAAATTAATGCCCACATTCCCACAACATAGAAATATGAAGAAAGCTGCACCAAAAGAAATCCGAGAGCAAGAAACTGTGGTTGCAGATCAGACAAATAATCTGCCAGCAATATCTGATCTTGTAAGTATAACAGTGAAATAAAACACCTTTATTAACATTTTTATTAACATTTTTATTTATTTTTATTTAACTTAATTATTACAATATTTATGAAATAACAATAGTAGAGCAGTCTTCATTGAGTTTAGAAAACTAAAATTTTTCATTCCTTGTTTCAGCTTGGATCACTAGTCAAAAAGCGACGCGTGGAGTAAAAATGTTTTTTACGTGTGTTGTATGTAAGTGAAACATTATCTTAGGAATCATGAACCATACAAATTTCGATTTAAATAGATATTACCATGCTCATTCTAAGATGAAAGATATGTACATGATAAATTCCTACATGAATTCTGACATTGAACGTCGTGTGTATAAAAGATTTGTACGAAGAAAAGAAATATATGCATTAAGTCTTATAAATTAAAGTGACTTTTGTTCTTTACAACTTCTTTCCTTGGGCTTCGAAGCGCTTCTTGAATTCTCCTTTTGGATCGTACTTTTTCACGAGGAGCTCCCATTCTTGAGGTTTCTGTCTCATCAAAAATGTGGTGACTTTCTCAGCAACAGCCTTCTGTTTCTCGTTACATTTTGAGCATCCAGTCACTAAAGCATCTGGAAGTGTTTCTGGAAAAAAAGAAAGAAATTTCAGTTAATTTATGTGAAGTAAGAAGTTAAAAACTTAATATTTTATAGTTTATAGTAATTAATTAGTTTATTATAAAATATCGCTTTTTCCCACGATAGCGGGAAAATATACGTTGTGTAACTTGGATAGAAGAGCAATTTCTTTGATGTTTTACCTCAACCTCACTGGAAATCGCTCATTTTGTCCACGTGTTGCACAATGCAATATTTAATAATAGTGCATTGTGCAAAAAGTTATTGAGCCACTTAATAATGAAAAAACAATTATTTACAATTATTTTTGAATGTGAAAATTTAACTTTTATGCAATTATTTGAAAACAAAAGAACATTTTTTACAATAGTATAGAACAGAAGACCTAATTGTTTTAAATATTCCAAAAACAGCTATTTTAGATAAAATTTGTTGTTATTTTGTGTGAACATATTAAATGAGATTACGAGATCTTTCTAGAGAACTCGTGTGGGATCTCGTATGAGAAATCACTCAATCGAATTTCAAACATCGAAACTTTTATTTTAAATATGTTTTCAAAAAAATTGTATTTAAAAATATCAATTATCATTCGCATTACACTTGATAATCTGTATACTATATGCTTATGAAAATTTTTGCTATTGAAAATTTTTAAACTAATTTTATATTACAAAAATATTTTTTCAAATGACGACATGATGTAATGATGTCAAATTTTTTAACGCAGGATTGTCAATTTTCGTTTTCTATATAGGTAACTCAACTTGCCGTGCGCGCTATTCTCTATTTCAATCGACATATAAAATGTATGCATCACATCGATAATACGTAAAACGAGTATAATCTTTTATACGTGACTGTATAACAGTGAGTTTAGCCAATAAAAATTTACTATAAATTTACTATAAGTCCACGTAGTGGAAAATTACCATCCTGTATTGTAAATTTTGCTAGAAAATATTATACATTTTACAATTACAATAATCCTAGTAAAATTTAAGATACTGTACGATAATTTTTCCACTACACGACAGCCTGTGGCCACTTTTCTAGCCAGTACAGTAACTCCTACTAGAATTTGTTCTCAGTGTACGCGTCTCTAACGCACATCCGCAAACAAGTGACCATTCACTTATACTCAAGTGAAATTTCACTTGCTCAACTTTAGAGGGTAGCGAATCGCCGCCCACTCGTCGCCCCGGTGAAAATCGCGCTCCGCGATAAAAGCCCGCCTCTCTTCCGGAACGGTGATTTTTCGCGTTCCGCGCGGTCGCCGCCTCTACACCCATACGCGCACTCGTTAATAACAAGGTGCACGCACGACGAATTTCATCCTATATACGCGCGGCAAGGTACACACACAACCGCGTGATTTTCCAAACGGGTTGGCCAAGCGAGCCGCGACGCCTGCACACGTAAGTGACTCGCGGGTGCAAGTCGAACGTGAAAGTTCAAATTGCGGGCTTACGCAACGATGCAGGCGGCGCGGCTCCTCCGGCCGAGTGAGAGAGAAAGTGTATTGAACTGCGCGCGGTGGAGAGAAAAAAAAAACGGCGACGGATGTGCATTGCGGCCTTTTTTCGCTGATCCCTCGCGAAATTTTATTCCGCTGAGAGGAGCGGTTTATTCAAACGATATGCTAATGCGCGCTGCTGATCCTCCGTTTCGACGGGCCGACGCTGTACGCGCGCCTGTTGAAACGATCTTATAAAATACTATAAAAATAAATTTTTATAGGAATCATTATGTGTATCTGCACCAGGACTT
>UXGC01001979.1:0-15029 GCA_900480045.1 Eurytoma adleriae
TCAAGTAAATATTACTTTAATTCAAGTAAATGTTGCTTGAAACAAGTAACATTTCTTTAGTAACAATAATTTTTTTTTCTCTGCAGTGTATATATAAATACGTAGAATAGAATTGAATAGCTTATTATTATAAATTACGGTATTTACAAAAATTCAAAATTACGTATCAAATTATAAAATCAAATAAAAAGATCACAGTTAATTTGGTTTAAACATTAAAATATTACACTTTGGTAATATCACTGTCAATTCTGAAAGGTTGATAACACTGGCAAGTCAGAAAAATTGCGAGAGTAATATCACAACGAAAGGATTTGAAATGACTAGTTAGAAAAATAAAAAATATACCCATTCATATACATCGTATTAAATAACATATTTTTACATCTCAAATGAGTGATTCCTTTAGCATACAATGAGCCTAATCTTTATAGGAACTTGAAGGAGTAAAGAATGGAGATGAATGAAGATGCAATATGTAATTAACCGGTACCTAGTTATTAATTATTTATCCACAGTGTATAATCTTCAATACCATCCATTATTGAATATTAAGGAAAGATTGATATGTAATAATAAAACAAGAATTATAGAAAGCTTATCATTTATTATTTAAGAATGTCATAGGATAAACAAGTTTCTTCTTGCATCGAATCATGTAAACTTCATTAGCATAGTTCGAAGATAAAAACCAGTTCCATTTATAATTAAAGTTGATTCGAACAAGTTCTAGTTTCGATAAAAGATGCACCCATTTAATATAAACCTTGAAATAATGACGTAATTTAGAATAAAAATGTTTTTTCTTTGTAAATTAAGAAATATTTGCCACCCTACAACATTCCTATCTATATAAGACCTGTATAAATCTGTACAAGTCAAGAAACGCCATTTATTCGACCGCTCCGTTGTGTATCACAAAAAATACGTACACGGGATAAAGAATTTCCTCACGAAACGAAAGCAACCCCTAATCCGTAACATAAAAAAGGACTAAACGGATACCATATATAAACGCGGCACGAGCAAACCCGTCCTTTTTCCGCGCTCCGGCACCGGGGCTTCCTCTTTCGCGTTCAGCATCCCGCGATCAAATGCAAATTTCAACTCGGCTAAATTCGAGCGCTACTCACGTCCTCCATAGGTTTGTGGCTTTTCCACCGGAAAAGTCTGTCCATCGCGAGTTTGGCCGGCCGCTAGGCGCCCCTCTCTCTCTCTCTCTCCTGTGCGAGTGTTCAGCTGTCCCAAAATACGCGCGCGAGGTGCGACATAGTCACTCTCCTCTCGCCTCTCTTTTCTCCGCGCCGAGCCGGACGCAGATGCGGCTGCAGCAGCCCTGGCCGCGGAAACGGCTGCAGCGCCGCGCTCCCATTGGTCCTGGCTGCGCTTTTAACGCGCGCGGATGTGCACGCGCCTACACCGATGACATGTATACCTCACCACCACGTTATACTCCACCGGAATTTCTTCTCGACGCTCCGTGCGTCTTTGTCGTTTCCACTCAAAAAATCAAACTCTCGAGTACACTATATGTTGTTTACGCACACTTATCCTCGAACACTGCCTCCCGCACTTCGGAGCGAACTCCGATAAAAAAAAAAGAGTGAAACTCGCGGTGCAAGCGTAAAGAAGCAACTACGGATTTTTGTAAAAACCGCGAAAGTCGGGAGATGATTTACGGGCGAGGAGGAGCAGGTATAATGATGCGGAAGCTGGGGGGAAGCAGGTAAGCGCGCGCGCTCGGGAGCGCAGATGCGAGCGGGGACGGAGCGAGCCGAGCACTGGATGCTGGTCTGGCGCGAGGGCACCAACGTGGAGCCGGTGTACACCTCGCCTCCCTCTCCCTTTTTCCTCCGGCGCGTGCGTCCCTCTCGGCCGCGTGCGCCGAACCCGCAGCTCTCGGGCCGTGCGGAGGGCCGGCGCGCATGCGCGGCTATCGATTCCCCGCGCGCGCGAGGCTCCCGCAGACCAGCGCGAGAAGAGGATGGAGCGAGAGGGAGAGAGAGAGGACAGGGGGGAGAGAGAGAGAGAGGGAAAGGACGCGCGAAGAAAAAAAGGCGCGTATGGTATACCTGTGCGTGTGCGTGAGCGAGCGAGGGGGAGAGGGCGGACACTGGCCCGCACACCTGGCCGCGCGCGCGCTCGCCGCTTCGTTTTAATTAACTCCGGCGAATTATCGTTGCGAGCTGCGGTGAGCGGACGATTTTTGCAAGAGGAAGCGTCAACCTCGGCGCCGCGCGCACTGCAATGGTGTTTATTGCGTTTCCCGCGATTGGTAATTGCGAGGGGGTGGCGATAGCGCGAACGACGTAACTCATTTTTTTTCGGAACGAGCGGAACTACGGGGTTTTTTTTCTCTTTCTCTCGTCGGCAGAAATGATGAATTAACCGAATTTGCTTTAATCAAATTTGCTTCTCTTTCTCTTTCGGTGAATTTATCGCCCCGTTGGCAAGTTAAAATTTTCATTTAGAATAACGCGAGGTGAAATTCGCTGCTGCTTTGCTGTCAAATTAAACTTCATAATTAAAAAAAGAAAAATAATTTTGTTCTTAACTAGCGCGTGAAGACTACCCTACAAAAAATTAAATAGATTATTAAGGAAAGTTCTTTTTTACGCGTCTAATATGCGAAAAACATGACTTTCTGTTCTGCTGCACTAGAATCATACTGCGCTTAATTAATTTATTTAGTTCTATGCACTATTTAATCTCTTACTAGGAGAGTAGTAGTAGAACTCCGAATCAAGAATTTTGTTAAAACTTTGACCACAGTTTTCTTAGGATAAAATATGAAGGAAGGTAAAGTCATAACGCTCAAAATTTTTGACACAGGAGAAGTTTTACTCCAAACCTTCCTTTTTTATTATTTAAAAATAACTCCGCTTCCACAAGACCTGCAGAGTCCACCAACAATGCAATCGGAAGCAGAGAAAAGACCGACAATGGGAGAGGTTGTGCGTTAAAAAATCTCTATCTCTTCAAAAGTTGTGTACAGTTAAATGCAAGTGTGCGGTAATGAGTAATTCGAAATGAAATACAATTATAGACTTCTATATAATTCCTAGATTGACTAGAATTAAGAAAAGTATTAGAACTCCGGATCACGGATTTTGTTAAAACTTTGAGTACAGTTTTCTTAGTCTAAAATATGAAGAATGCCAAAGTATTAAGGTCTAACGCTAAAAAATTTCGACAGTAGAAGACACAATAACTCCGCTTCTAAAAGACCTACAAAGTCTACAGAAAATGCAAAACAAGAAAAAGACCGACTATTTGATGAAATCTATTTCTTCAAAATTTATGTACAATTGAATACTCATATCAAAATCTATATAAAAACTTTTCTCGATATTCTTATGACTGGTACAAAAATCACCTATTTTACGAACTATAGTTACACATTCCACTATTCTATTTCATTAACTATACATATAACCATGTATAAATATATGTATAATAAGTAAAATGCTGAGCAATCACAGTTCATTCCTCGAAAAACTGCAAAGCAAGCGCGAATCAACAATCATACCGCCGAACTTTATTGAAACTATACCGCTACTAAAACGCGAAGGCAAAAACGGCGCGTCATCAAAGTTCCCGGGGCAACTTCGTTACGGCGCCGCGATAAATGCTTAACGCGCGCTTCATTCTTTTCGCTCCCCTCGACTCTCCTCCTCGTTAAATAATTAACGGCGAGTCGAGTGAGCGCCGGAGGAGAGGAGGAGAGGGGCAAAAAAGGAGCGAGCGAGTCGCTGCGTGTTTACTCCGTGGCAACCCTTTTGCTCGAGGGGGAGACCCTCGCGGAGCGAGATTTCGCTCAGGTGGCGCATTGGTATCCAGTGGTGCGTGCGCGAGCAGCCCTGCGTTGCGGGGAGTACAAACTCGCGCGGCGTGCCCTCTGGCGCTACTGATGTAACCTTTGCATCTGCGCGTATCACCCGACGTACCTTTTCGACCGCCAACCATATTCAATTTTCGATATCAAGTGGCTGTTGCTTCGGGAAATGCTGTTTGCAAACTCGCTACAATGCGGGCAAGGCAAGGCCTTATTGCTTTAATTTAGTTGGAATTGTGTAATTTTTTAAGCGAAAAGTAAATTTCTGACTGTTTTTACAAATCCGTTCGATTTATCAGTTCAGTTTAAAAATTCGAGAAAATTTTACCCTCTAGGACAGATCGTGAGATTTGGGATACGGATTCTTACGAAATTTTGAGAAAATATGTTTTGATCATTTTGATATTGTAAAATATGAAGAAAGCCGAGATTGTAGGATGTAATAAAGAAGATTTATTTTGAATGTGTAAATAAAAATGATGTATTGCTTTTACGACAATAACTCATCTTCTTAAGACGTAGAAATTCCAGAAAAAAAAGAAATATAAAGAAACAGAACATTAATTTGAGTGTCAACACGTTGAAAAATCTTCTTCTTCAATTGTTAGAAGCACATATTTATACGTACCATCAAAAACTTTGCCTTTGATTTTGTTTTTGGTATTGTTACTTGTAGTCATGTTCAAATACTTTTGAAGGAAAGAAGATATTTCGACTTGTAATCTCTTAATTTAAAATATTGTATCTTTATCTTACAGAAGATGAGTTATTGTAAAAGCAAATTCAAAATTTTGGTCTACATATTCAAAATAAATCTTCGGATACCTACGACTTTCAAAATTTTAAGTATTAGACCCTACCACTTTGGCTTTCTTCATATTTTACTATAGGTATCACAACATTCACCAAATTATCATAACAATCCTTATCTCCCAAATCTCATATTCTCTAATAGCTAATATTACATTAATTTCCTTTTCCATTAAATTTCTAACTCGAAGTTTTTAAAAACGGCATAATAAAAACAATGTTGCATACTTGATTTCACGTCGGCACAGTTACACTCTGGAAGTGATGAAATGTAAAGAACCGTCAATGAGTTAGAGTTCCGCTCTACTGCCTCCGCGAGATGTAATCTTTCTCGTTTTTTCTCCCTTGATGGAAGATCGCCTTTTGTCAGATATAAGGTGTGATGTGGAGCACGATCGCCTCCGAGTTCGTTAACCCGGCGGCTCACTTTTTTTTGCACGCGACAAAAAGGAGCCACGGTGCACTAGAGACATGCGAGTGTTTGCGGGATTTAATCTTATGTAGGTGCACTTATCGGAAGAACGAACGTGAGAGATAAGCCCCTGCTTAGCTCGTACTTTGAAAGTGTCGGAGCTTCTCGTATAATTGCGAACTAACTTTCGCACGGCCTGCGCCTACGAAATTTTCGATCGCGCCTAACTTGGAATATTTCTGAACTTATAATTGTTTTAAAGCGCGGATTCACTTTATGACTCAATTTTCAAGTTACTAATTTTGCCGGTATAGGCAGTTAATGATTTTTCTGATTATGAAATTTATAGTGTTATCTATAGCTTATCGTAAGATAACTACACTAAGTTTCAGTAATTTTTACTTGACAGTTCGGTACTTTAGTAAATCTGTGAAATTTTTACAATACGGTTTAGTAATTTTAAGTAGAATATTAAGTAAGATTTTCATAATTATAGTTACGGTATATCAAAAAGTCTCTAAATGTCAATCTGTGATTAGATTGCTGAACTTTATGTAAAAACAGCATCGACTTGAAGTAAGTATTTTTTACAAATCCAATGTAGAAATACATAAACACAAAAAAACATAACTGTATTGCTTTTTCTAACATCCGCTTTCGATGTTGCACAGAAGTCATAAACCTTTATCACTAGTGGAGACGACATAAGAGAATTTCACTTCTCCCTCACATTACTATTATTGAGCAGCTGTTTTATGAGAGGCCGGATCATCAAAAAAGGCGATATTCGAGCAACGCTTAGAGAAAAAAATATCGCGATAAAATCTCCCTAAAGAGGCTGTTATTAGCCGATAAAAAGAAAATTAGGTCGATGATTCCGTTCCTTCCGACGAAGCGAGGTCATCCGGTCGTTGAATAAGCTCGACTACGGCGCACGGGGAATTTCGAGGGTTTTCGCAGACCCGGGCCCTTTGGAGTTTGCCGCTCTTATCGGCTCGTTCGCGCGGCCATTCGTTTTATTCGCCGCGAAACTGACGTTTCCGTCGGCCGGAAAAAACGAATTAGGCGGGCACCGGACGAACGGCCAGGAGGAGACCCTCGCGGCGGACAATCGACGTCGAAAGACGATTAATGCGCCGTCGTCCTTCCGAGGTCGTATCTCCGTCTTCGATTTTTCCATTCGATCGTCGCCCTTGGTATATATAGCGCGAGACGCTCGAGGGGTGACGCGTCTCCCCCGCCGGCCAAATGTGTGTGCTTTTCTATTTAGGGCAAGGGAATTGTTTTCCCCCGCCTCGCCCCTCATAGTGCATATCAATTTTCATGTTCTGCGCGAGACTTTTGTCCCTTTTTCAGAGGAGCAAACACAAGGAACTAGGTTACTTTTTACGACTACTCCAGGACGATTCAATCATTTCAGAAATTCGAGCTTAGTCTTTTTAATTAATTATCTCGCCGATCGTAAAATTATTATTTATGTGCAATAAAATAGGTAAATTTTTATAAAAGATTTTTATAGAGATAATTGTTACTAGATGAAATTATTGACATGAAATGGTAGTTGAATGGAAAGTTATGAATCAAAAAAATCGGTAAAATTTTTTTTATAAAATATATATATTTCAATTTAGCCTATCGAATATAGTAGAACCAAACAATCCTCACTTTAAAAAGTCGAGTCATTTAAAAAAAAACAATTTGATCATTAATTAAAGGATAAATATCCAGTTGAAATATGCCAAAATTCATTTTAAAAAGTACTCGTATAAAGCGTAATTTGATTATTATTATTTTTCTGAATTTTTTAAAAAGAGTATGAGAAAATTGAATGCACGGAGTGATATATTAAAACACAGTAACACTAAAAGCATTAAATTGAAAATAGAATTTACTTAAATGGGTTAAAACATTGTGCATAAATATGATTATTCCGCGAAGGAAGAAATATCCTCACTGACACAGTAAAATCGACAAAGAGATTTATTTGGCCAGGAGTCAAGCGGGCTGACTGGTGATGCAGTAATCCATTTCCGAATTGGCGAATAAAATGTTTATGCTCGAGAAATCTTACATTGCAGAACCGCGCGATTGCCAAGTTAACCTAGATCTGACTTTCGATAAACGGGCCACTTCGCTAGATTTCATTTCAATATAAGACTATAGATATCTCCTTCCGAATCGAACTTTTCCCTTCCTTTGATTTTAATAATCCAATCGTTCCTAAACGATACTTCCTTAATTTCTATCTTCTTGTATCGCTCGATCGAATTTACGTAACTGCGCCATTTACTTTAAATTGTAATGTTTATTCAAATTTTACGACGAGCATTTACATTTACTCAAACAAGTGTTTGCAATGCAACGCCTGGAAATATTTAAGCGAAATTCATTGTGGGAAGATCCACTGCAGGGGCGCTCTATTGAATGCTTATAGTCGAGCACACCGGGCTATCCGATAAGGTACAATGTCGTTTAAAGAGTAAACTAATGAATGATAAGGGGCCCCATTCAATTACGTTCCGATGATAAGCTACCGGAGACCGGAACACTCGCTCGCTATCTGCGGCGCTCGCGAGAATCGCTAATGAGAAGTTTACGCTGTTCTCTCGTCAAAAGCGGGGGAGGGAACCATCCGAAGAGATTCTTTGTCGAGCATACTGAAAGCCTTTTTTTAATCTCGTTATTGTGTTCGATGGAACAATATTTAACGGCGATTTTATTATCGCGCTTGCTTGTGATTCATAGAATAATCAGCCTCAATTTGTGATATGCATTATTTATTTTATGATAATTAATAAGGGATGTGTATAATATATAATACTTGTATGGATTTGACATTTTCGATGATAGAAAGTGTATTTCCTAGCTGGCATTGCTGTAGCTACACATCATATTGGAAAAATAGCGATTTTGTGCTCGATTATGTCTTCTTTGTACACCTCTCTGATGTCAAATCAACGTAGTATAATAATATAGGTACGTTTAAATTTCAATATTCTATTTTAGAAAAATAATAATAATACAATAAAAATAACAAAGAGTATTATAATTCAAGGACCATTATGTGATTAATCACTTGAAAGAAACAAATTATGAGCATGCTTATAAAGTAACAAATGACATTGTGTAGATTGTAGCATTGCGAAAACAGGATATTGTTATCGCATTCTGACATATTTCCACGATAAAAAGGATTTTACGAGTGATGCTAATGTCTAGCTGTTGCTTTCAGAGCCTCTCTTCTTCAATGTCCATCGTATTCTATCATCCTTTTTTATTCCACGGTACTTATGACATACCATCTTTTCTTTTTTAACAAATAGTTAAAAATTATTTATTTAACATAAAGCTTACATTAATTTATATTTATGTTTAAGATTACCAGATTTTAAACACTGATGTTACCAGATTACGTGAAAATGTATTATGTTTTTATTTGTTACTAGTACAACACGTAACTTGGTTATTAAAAAATAAAAAATAAACTAATACGCAGAAGGCGACTTTCTAGTCCGAGTGAAGTGAGGAAAGTAATAATCGGCTTTTCTCTCGGGCTGGAAATAAAATTTTATTTCCGACTCAACTTTATTGTCGGAAACAATTTTATTGACTCTATTGTCTTAATTTTATTAACAATTTTATTAACTCCTAAAAGTGAGACGGAACAAAATAGAGATTTGATGCCCCGCAGGTGGTACTTTTTAAACTACATAAATATGGATAAAACAACAAAAAATTCAAATAGAAGCTGCATTTTCGTAAACACCAAGAATAAAGTATAAAGTACTTTCAGGGCCATAAAGTGGCCACTCTGGTTAAGTCAAGTCGAGAATAAAATAACATAAAAATAAAAAAATTTTCCTGTAAAATTTATCACACTATATTTTCAAAGTACACGATTTTCCAAACTGATTCCAATGAATTTCTCAAAACTACATAACCCGCAAGCTCGCAGTGCGAAACCGCCGAAAGAAGATAAGAGAAAAAAAAAGCAACGACGAGAAAGAAAATTACTTCCAGCTCGCAAGAATGCCTCTGGATCGCAAACTGCAACGAGCGCGCGAGTCACCTTTTTGCTCGGCGGCACTTCGCCGGCGCGGCGGTCGTAAAATTCGATCGCAATTACGCGAAGGCGGCGGCGCGCTCCGGAACCGCACGCTGGAAAATCCCCTTTCCGCCGAGTGACTTCGCGCGCTCCCCCGCGACGTGTCGCAATATTCCGCATGAAAAAATCGGATCACGTAGCCGGCCCCGGAGTTCCTCGGCCAAGCCCGGGGTAAAAAGTTTCGCGAGCAAAAGGGCCTCACGATCGCGCGCATCCGCTTCCGCCTTCTGCGCCCGGAGAATGCGAATCGCCGTATAGTGGCCCGCGCGCGCGCGCGTCTCGCTGCATTTAATTCCGCTCGTCATAATCGCTCGCTCACGGAGAGCGAATTTACGGTACCCCCTAATGGCTCGGTCCCTCTCGAATGGCAATTCCGTACCCTTTGCATTGGAACGTGTTCATTATGCGAAAAACTTTATTCAGTCTGTTCTCGACGTTTATTACTTTTTTTTTTACAGATGTGAGGAAAATGTGGCGTCTTTTGCGAGTTTAAGTTTTGTATGCTCTTTTAATAGAATTTTAAAAATATTTAATTGTCAACAAATACTTTCTTAAAAATATTTTCTCACTTTTTAATGTGCGTACTCTCTCAAAATGTATTAGACTATCTAGTAAATGACAGCATGATTATGATGCATTCTAATTTTTGAAGTTCCTCTTGTAATGTAGAAGAGTGAAAAATTAAAAAAAAATCACTCTCAGAAAAAACTGAGCCTGTCTAAGTTCGATTGCTTCAATTTTCACTTAAAATAAGTGGATTTCAAACTATTCCACATTTTAAGAGTAGAAAATAAATGAGAACGTCATTTATTAACAAAATTATTTAATATGCATGTACACTTTAATTAGAAAAATTAAAAACTTAATGATTTCTTCAATAATTTATATAATCAAACAAAAAATTCTTTGTTGATTCGAATTAAAATCTGAAATGATTTGAATTTTGGCACCATCCAACCGAGTGTTTTCCTTAAACAAATCTGCTTCTTTAAATCCTTCACAACATCCTCACATTATTTTTTTTTAAATTAAGGAAAATGGAAAAATTTGAAAATAATTATTTTAAAAAATGTTTGTTTTTTTTTCATTACAAAAAGAAGTTACAGTATTATTTTAATTCCCTTTTCCTGTTTTAAATTAATAAATTCAATTTATTCATTCTTGTTCATGGATGGTTTTGGGAAATTCATAGCAGTAGATTTCAACTTTAAATTTCGATCTCTATACGCAAACCATGTGATACTATATATAAATTAAAATAAAATGTAAATTATCTTACGACCCTCTTTTATCCGGTAGATCATACAAGTCTCTCAAAAACTCACCTGAAACAGAAAAAATTAAACAAACATTAATATCACTGTCATTAAAAATACAATAAAGTTATATAAATGATAAATTAAATCTAGAGAATACCCGATAACCCATATTTCATTCGAATGTTATTGTCGAAGGCCTCGGGTTGATTGCTAAGCAGCCACATAAGAAAGCAATATACCCGGCAGATAGAAAATGTCAATTTTCGGGGCACGTGGCGCTCATCCCGCAATTCGAAATGTGCAGTTACGCCGACGTAAATGGACTCCGCCCGAAAATATACGCCCGGGAATCGTAAAGGAGGACGACGAGGGAGTTTCCGGTATTCTTGGAGCAACTTCCCCAAAGCTCGCTGCCGGGAGCGAGCGGTAAACTAAGCCCGTGCACGCTTACTCGCCTCGTGTATATTCAGGAGATTCTAAATTCGTGTGAATGGCACCGCTTGCTATATTTATCACCTTGAGAGACACGCCGATGGGTGTTTTACTTCGCAGCCTGGCTGCGCTTTAAGATTATTTGCGTTATCAAATGATTGTGGGTAACGACATTTAGAAGAATACCTTTAGAAAAAAAATTAGAAAAGCATTAGAATTATTGATCATAATTTTAGTAACATTTGATTACAAGAGTCCAATCGATTTATTCAATCATTACGTGATCATTTAAATCAGTTAAGGTGGAGGACCTGCAGCCTTTTCTAGAAACTTAATCGTCCACACCTGAAGGTGGCAAAATTATATGAAACCATAAGAAAAAAATACTCGATATAAATTTAGTGGCAAAAAAAATTAATTTACCATTCTTCATTTTAAATCAATTCGATATGTTTACTGCGCGTGAATTATGTTATAATTTGAGATCTTACTACTAGACTACTAGAAACTAACTACTGCTAATGATTAAATCTGATAATTAAACAGACAGCTCTGACTATTTAAGAATCACACTTTTACAATTTTTAGTGATTTTATTTTCAAAAATCGATTATTTTAAACGCGGAATTATAAATCGATTAAAATGCGTTTGCAAATGACGCATTTATAAGTGGCTAGTGATTGCACGGGGTGAATAAGCCCTCGGACGCGACAATGCGAAAAGCCGGCGATCGTCTGATTCGCCTCTATTTCCGCCGTGCTCGCGCGCCTTTGAAAAGTGACAGGAGTGATCTAAGAGCCTCTCTCGCGCTCTCGCGCTAGGGAGCCGCGAATTATCGTCGAAAAGGGAAGCTTTCAAGCGCACAGCTGACGCGCCGGTTTCAGGATTATTTCGCCGAGTTATATTTAAACCCTCGGCCGAGTTCACGGCTGCGCACGCGGTGCATTACGCCCTGGCGCTCGAGCCGCCGCCATTATAACGTATGTAAGAGTAAAATTCTTTAGAAAACTAATGCACACGGTGATTACTCCCATTGGTAGCCTAAAAGCAAATATGAACTCTTTAAAGTTGAAATAGTGCAATGTCACTAAATATTAGTGCATATTTATTTATTTGATTAGTTAAAAGTGCTCCACTTAATTTAGAACCGAATTAGTGCATATGCACTAATTAAAGTAGTGAATAGTGATCTATGTACTACCAGAATTAGTAAAAATTACTAAAAATAGTAGTGTAATTACAAACATTTTTCACTAATTTATAGTAAATTTTACTAATTTAGTAGTGGAAAATATCACTACAAAAATTGGTGATATTTTCAATATTTCAACTTTAGAGAGTAGTTAAATTTATTGAACTTTTTGTAAAAATTACTAAAACATTTCTCTGAGTGTATTTTTAACGATATATCAGCTAGAAAGTAACTAATACTAAAGTAACTAATCGTTAGCTAATATATAGTTAGCTAATTCTTAATATCTCAAGAATAAAAGATTTATGTCAGTGTAATGTATTTAGAGTTAGTTTAGTAATTTTTTTAATCCACTAAACATTTTTTTGAAACTTGTATTTAGTAGTTTCAAAAAACATTTAGTTAATTCATTCAAGAAACTATTTAGTTGGTACTCTTTAAAGAACTATTTTGAGTATAATCTACTAATTTTTTCAGTGTATGAATTTGAGTTACTTTTTGTTTTTTAAAGAAGTTTACTATCTAAAGTTGAATTAGTGAAAACCACTACAATTAGTGAAATTCCACTAAAAAATAGTGAAAAGTGCTCCACTATTCAGTAATTAGTGGAGCAAGTTCCACTAATTTTAATAGTTTTTCATTAATTCAACTTTAGAGGGTATAAAATTGTCAGCGCTAAAATTGTTTTTAAATATTCTTACGTAAACTAATAACAAGTGGAGAATGTAATTTATACCCATGTAAAAAGGTGCAGTAATTTATTTATACGTCTTCTATGAAGTTGTGGGATAGGACGTTTTTTATTGATGTCAGTGGCTATAGGAAGATTTCGAAGTTTATAAACTTTTCACCAACGTAGCAATTATTTCGAAGGCATGAAATTACTTAACGAATTGGTACTAACATATATGCAGGGCTGGCAATCGATATCTAATTAAGTAATTTTGCTCGAACTAGTTAATTTGTGTTTATTCCTTTAAAATTACTACTTTCCTTTCAAACAAATAAGCACGTCTCTCCTGATTTAAATGGCCAATAAAAAAGTTTATTATTTACACTGCGAACTTGAAACCGCAAAAAAATGGTAATTTTTTTCTTGTTAAATTGTACAGTTAAAACAGCAGAAAATTACTAATTGGTTGAAAAATTGCGACCTTCAAACTAAAATTGCGTGTTCCGACTCAAATTTTTAATTGTACTTCAAAATTAATAAGTAAGCCTTCTAAGTTAAAATCTACACTAAAAAATAATTCGTAGTTTCTACTAAATTTTCTTGAAGAGGTGCCAACTACAAAATTTCTTTGAATTAACTAAACATTTTTTTCGAAACTAAAGTATTTGGTACTAGTTTCAAAACTAAAGTATTTAGTACTAGTTTCAGAGAAATATTTAGTTAATTCAAAGAAATTATTTAGTTGGCACACCTAAAAGAAATATTTTATAGTTGAAACTACTAATTCTTCTTCTCTACAGGCAGACTCAACTAAGAAATTTTTTCCATCGTCTCAGATGATTCGAACTTTAAAAAAAACGAAACTTCTTTCAACCTGCAATCCACACCGACAAAACCGCAATCCCCAAAAAAACTCCAATCCCCAAAAATCTCGTCATCCTACGAAGCCGCGCTTGGGAGCGCGACCTTGGCGGACCTGGCTTTTTTCCCCGCGCGCGCCCAAGGCGAGCGTCCAACTCCTGACTCGCGCTTTTGGAAAAGGTCGCGCTCGATCGAGCCGGAAGTCGAAAAAAAAAAGTGTATACCTCGTGAGATCAGCCAAGGGCACGGTCGATCGCCCGGCGCGCGTCTAACCTCGCAGGTGTGAATCTCCCCGGCGAATTTCGGCCGAGAAAAAACAGGCGCATAGGAAGCGGGGCGAACGGCCTTCGCGGCGTCGGGTCAACGATCAAGGCCGCGAAACTTACGTGCGGCTCCTGAGCAGCTCGGCCGGCGGTGGCGCCGATCCCCGTCTATCCATTCAACGGTCCGCGGGCCGTCCGGCGACCTTGAGCGGGCTGCTCATCCTCCGCCGGCTGGCGGCTGACCGGCCGCTCCGTGTGTCTCTCTCTCTCTCCTCTTCAATCACAAGACGCGCACGCGACGATCTCTCCCCCGTCGCCGAACGAACACTCCTCCCCGGCGGACTCGCTTAGTTATCCCCCGTTATACGGATCCGATCGCTTCCTGGAAGCTGCAAGCGGAGTGTGCACTGTACGCGGCGATCTCGGAGCGAGCCGGTGGTACGTATACGTAGGGGCGCGCGAACGACACTGCGTGAGCCTCTGTGGTAACGCGTCCCGCGGCGGCTCGCCACCAACTGAGCGCAGTGCGGCCTGGCCGAGCCGCCGAGGGCCGCGCGGCGGCGGCGGCGGCGGCGGCGCCGGCGGTGGGTATAGCGGCGAGGAGCGAGCGAGAGCGCGGCCCGAGCGCCGCGCATTGGTCGATTCCGATCGCGCAAGCTGTCCCCTTCGTGCGACGACGCACGCACCTGTGCATGGGAAGCGGCCCGATGACCGACGTGTGAGACTCACGCGTGCGGGGGGATAAGAGGTGGGTTGGAAATTAGGGGAGTCTTTTTTTAAGGGGTGGAAAACTTGAAAAATTACACGAATTATATATATTTTCACCTTAATCGTCAATAAAGTATACTTTATTGATGATTAGGGTGAAAACATGCATGAGGATAAACTGGACATGCGCATATGTACGTACAGACTTATGTACTTACATATGTACATGAACCCACTGCGACAGTGCCAATCTACCATGTGTAAATCAAATGAAGTGGTGAAAACTGGAACCTTTGAGTCCAGGTCAAAATACATTGCTCTTATGGGAGCGAAACCAGATTTTACGAGGTTTTAACAAGGCGAATGCAGTATAAAAAGACTTACCAAGAGAGTGTCTCACTTCCGGAACACCAATCTCTTCGCAACTTTACAGGGTGTTTTCTTCAACCTAAACATGAAGCCCGATACCTTTAGTTTG
>UXGC01001980.1:0-15020 GCA_900480045.1 Eurytoma adleriae
CATCGATGATAAAAACATGAGTTTAGATAAATGAAAAGGAAAATAAATAATTTGCTAGGTTATGGCGCGCTCGCACGTGCGAGTGAGACGGAGCGAGTGTCGCGGCCGATCACTGCGTTTACTGGAGACCCAAGTAGTTACTTAAGTCTCCAGCAGTACTACCTGATGTTTTTTTTCAGTACGAAACGAAGAGACCGTCCGATCGATCATGGTTTATGGTCCTGTCGGCTGTTGACCAGCGGGGCCGATTGAGGCTATTAAGCGGCTGGTATTTGATACACGTGTAAAGGCGCGTTTATACCGGCCTTGAAAAGTGCGCGCGTGCCTCTCGGCTCGGGCGACTCCTGCGGATTTCGCCGCCTTTCTTTGCGGAGCGGCCGACCGGGGCGCGTCTCCTTGCCAGATACCTGCTCGTCCCCTCGCGGCTCTTCCGCGCGCACGCGGCGAATACCGATGAGGCGAGCGCATGCCGGTGTACACGTGCTCCTCGCTGCCCGACACCGTGGCCTTTCTCCCCTCTCAAATGCGACGCTCGCATGCAGATGAGGATTTCGCGCTTCGCTTCATTGCGCACTCCGAGCTCCTTCTCTCGGCGCTACGAACGAAAAAATGCATATCTCGCAATGGCTCGCGCCGCGGCCTGCCTCTTACGATGCTGGAGAAGCTCCTCCGATGGCTCTTTTGCGCCGCGATTCTACGGGGAAGAAGAGGAAGGATCTTTTCTTCTTCGCCTCTTCATTTCTTACTACACGGAGAGAACACTTCGATAAAAATTACTAAGTTTCTATACTGAGAAAAAAAGCTTATTGTTACTAAATAAATTTTATTCGTTTTAAGTAAATTTCAGTTGATTCAAGTAAAAATTACTTTAATTCACGTAAATGTTGCTTGAATCAAGTAAAATTTCTTTAGTAACAATAATTTTTTTTTCTCAGTGTAGTATAGTAATCTTGGTTGGTGGAAATTACTAACCAACTTTGTAAAAATTCTTAAAAAAGTCGTAATTTTTATCACTTATGGTAATTTTTACCAAGTTTTGAGTATCTTTTACTAAACAGGTCATTTGATTCGAAGATTACTAACTGCCTAGTAATTTTTACAAAAAAGAATAGTAATTTTTATGAAATCATTCTCTCCGTGTATCTGAAGATGAATGAAAACTCGTGGAAATGATAGATAGATAGATGATCCTTTATTTTGCTTTCACAGCAAAAATTAAAAGTACAAAAAATAAATTACAAAAATAAAATAAATAAGTATACACAATAAATCAGTCTTCTTCGGTTAAGGATCATATATATCACAGGATAATGCCATCGAAGTCAAGTGGCCTAGAATGGACCTGGTCTAAGACTGGACTAGATAAATTAAAATTAAAATTAAACCTAAAAAATGCTTCACTAATTAGTAAATGGTACAACTGTTTTCATTAATTTTTAGTGAAATTTCATTAACTGTAGCGCTTGTTTACTAAATCAACTTTATATATAGAAAAAAATGAAATTAAGAGATGAAGAAGTAACGCCGCGCACGAATCAGGTTCTCTCTTCTTCTCCGTATTATTTAATTATCTAGCAATTTTTTACTAAATAAAAAAACTGAAATTAAGAGATGAAGAAGTAATGCTGCGTAAAAATAAGGTACCTCTTCTTCTTCTCCGTATAATCGCCTATCGTGCAAGGACGAACGGGGGCCTTGCACCTGCCGCTGCCTGGTACTGCCGAGTGTCATTATTCGCCTCATCCTTTCAGTAGCTACATCCGCGATCCGTCAGACCGTCCGGCCACTTTCTGCGGACGATCCATTCCGTACCAAGGCTCTTCTCGGCAATTTAACTAAATCAAAATAATGCGCTACCTTCGCCGTGCCCCGCAGACTTTCCTTATAAAATCGGACCGCCTATCCTCTTTTTTTCTTTATTTTCATACTCGATCATTCAAGGCCTCGCGGTAATTGTCTGCCTCGAGCGCACGCACCTTTCTCCTTTTTTTTCTCTTCACTTTCGATGTCTCGCTTTATTAATGCTTTATGTACACTTACGGTCTCGTTCGCTCCCATTATACGCGCAAAAACATCGCTATTTTAATGTAAATGTCTTCGATTCCCGCGATATCTTTCAACGAGCCCGTTTTCCCGATCTTTACTCGTGTCGCTTTTTTCCATTGAACGAACAACAATTTTAAAGGAATTAATGTCGGAATTCGTTAAAAAGCAGTCTGCCTATGAATGTAGAGTACTCGAATACACAGTGAGATCGGTAAAAGATAAGAGAACACCGAAAAAAGCGGAAGCAATTATTTAAAGCACAGGAAAATTAAAAAAAATCATTAGCAGCATAAAAAAAAAGCCCGACGAAAACGAGCACCACGACAAACCCGAGAGAAGAAAAATCGAACGGCGACTTTGGCGGCTTTTCTTCGGGGCCATTGGCACTCGGAGGGCCCCCCCGCGCGCGAAAGAATCGAAAGCGAAGAAATGGGTCACGTGCAAAGAGATTCTTTCTCTTTCGCCGAGAAGGGGGTCTCCGTGAAATTCCGCGTACACACTGGGCGTGAATCGCTGCAACAGGTGGCTCCCGGCCGATCGCCTCGACAAAATCCTCGCGAAACGACGGAAACGTGGAAACGCACTTTCTCGGTGTTGGGCAGGCGCGCGCGCGCGCGAGCCGATGCGCTTGGCGACGCGCGCGCTGCTCTCTCGGGAAAGTGCGCGCGCGCCGTGTTTACGCGGCGAATTAGCCCGTCGCCGAATTTTTCGTCGTCCCGCGCGCGGAATCGCGAGGAAAAGGACGACGCCGCGGCGAGACCGCGCGTGGAATTTCGAGCGCCTTCGAAACGAGTGAAAGTCCGTCGTCGCGGGCAATACTTTTCGCGCTTTATTTATAGACGCTCGCCGATGTTTCTAAAGATTCGGACGTACGCGTCCCGCGGGAGGTGTGACGAAATCCCCCGGGCGTCGCTGATCGATCGATAAGCGCTAATCGGAACCATCGCGTTTTTTTACGCGTAAAAAAAAGCGTCTTTCAAGGCTGTCCGCCGAGCTTCTGCAATTTTTTATTATGCTCATGAGAAAATACTTAACGCAACGCCTTGCGGCACAATCATAAATGATTGCACTTCTTCGGCTCTTTTTCTATTTCTATGTTGTAATTTACTTAATCGCTCCTCTTTTTTTTATATAATATCGCGATGCATTGCATCGAGCGCGCGATAAAGCTTTGTTTGCGCAATGAAGAAATAAAAAAAAGAAGGTGGCGCGCGCGGCCGGTGTGCTAAAAAAGCGCGCGCTTTTCCGGACCCGCGGCGCGAAGCTCCGGTTTCGGGCTCGCGCTTCGGTCGAAGAAGGCGCGCCACCAGCGCTGACTGACAATGAGAGGGAAAATACACTTTCTCCTTTGGAGCTCGCCGATGTGCCTCGGCGTGTCTCGACCCACATTCGCGCGGCGCGCGCCGTAAAGCGGATGCTGCCCGCCGGCGCGGATCCTCTCCTCAGGTGAGCAGCCGCGAATCAAGGCCGCTCTCACGATCGTGATTACTCGATAACACTTTCCTTTCGTTTCTCCGCCGTTCCTCGCTCCGTCCCTTGGCTTCGCGCGTACACACCGCGGTTTATTCGCCGCGTCTATATCCTAGTTATATCATCCACTTCGAGCAACCTACTTTATCCTTTTTTTTCTGTTCTCGCTTGCCTCCGCCGCAATTGCATCTCTCGACTTTACCCGCTTCTAATGCCACTCATTAAGCCGCCTTCAAATTAATGGATAAAGTTGCTCTAGCGCCGTGCGCGTGGAAGCTATGAATTATCGTGAAAAAAATAAAAGGTCGGCTAGTTCGACCTACTTTAGAGGCGCAGCGGCGCGGCACCGGCATCTTCGAATCTCGGACTCGCGCGGGGAAAAAAAAGAAGAGGAGACGCGAGCGTGCACGGAGTACACTCGGGAATGCAGCTCCGACGGTTTCACCGAGGTTTCACCTCTTCGGCGCGTTCGCTCGCACAATTGGTTTCTTTTGTCGACGGCTAATTGACGCACGGTTAATCGCCGACGGCGGGGGGGCAGCTCGCGTGACGCAAGGTCCGCTGCAGCAGGTGCGCGCGGATCGCGGAGCGGAACCGCGGGATCGGAGATGCGACGGGCCTCGTTGCGCCACGCGGCTCGTTGCGAAAGTCTCGCCGCCGCTGGACTTCTTTGGGCTTGCGATTTCGCGCCAAGGCCGACCGCTCGGCGCTTTTTTCGCCTCCACCCCGGGCTCCCGGTTTGTTTGTTTCGCTCTCCTCGGCGCGGCCGCGCGCGAAAAGCTCGCGCGAGCGGGAAACGCCCCGGTGCGCGCGTCCGGTGCGTCCGGTTCTTCGGTGGACGAAACGCGCGCTGGACACACACCGCCTCGGGCTAGACCACTTTCACATTCTTCGTGCCGCCTCTTCCCTCCTTCGTTTCCTTTCCCGCGCGCTCGAAATCTTGGCGAACTTTTCCTCGCATCCCTCGTCTCGGGGTCTGACGCAAGCGATCGATCTCTTTTTTTACCTTTCCGAAATTTCCTATATCGGCGTTACAGCGAGCGCGGCGCAGGAAGTGGCGCTATCGCTTATCTTTGCCGACTTTCATCCTCTTTAACATATACTAAAAGCCAAGAAAGTTACGTGCTTGAGATTCCAAAATATTCTATTTCTTCATCGGGAGATAATTTAACGAGCGAGCTACCTCCGCTCGCGTTTGGAGAAAGTCTCTTCGTTAATAAGTCACTTCGTTCATAAATTCGAATAATTTTGAAATCCGATTCATACCTACATCGTAGAATGTCCGATTGTTTTACAAATACACGGAGAAAAACATTCTTGTCAAATTTGCGGCTAGTGTACTTCAAAGTTTTCACAGACTTTACTAGAAAAATTGCAAGTTATTTGCCAAAATTACTATTGCTTCTGTTGAAATCTACTGTAGATCCAGTAAATTTTACAAGAAATTATTGTAATTTTTGTAACACGAATAACCACGACAAAAACATTTAAAAAGACTATTGCAATTATAGAATAGAATAAGAATAGTTTATTGTAAATTCCACATTTATAGGTCATATAATACACTGTAAATACGCAGATAAATATAAAAGATAAAGGATCTATATAATACAGACTAGTCATTTTTAAGTAACTCTAAAAAGAATAAAAATAAATTGCACTTGTGTGATATGTGTCACAGTCACTAGTTAAACATTAGTAATACAAAATAGTAAGTCAAGATTTTACTAAGTGGTATTGTTAGTATAAGTACAAGAACTTTTTTCTCCGCGTGTAATAATCATTCAAAAGCTTGTCTGCAAAATCAATTGAACGTATACATCGTAAATTTTATGGTAAATTTTATGTGTGTTTTGGGTACTTCATAATGTGGTTCGAGTGCAAAAAGTAAACCTTTTCGGCTGAGTTCAACGCAATGAAAAACACGTAAATACATGTATATAAACGTCATAGATATATCATTATAAAAATTTGCCGGTAATTTATTTAAATTAAACCATTACACGTGTCAAATAGGCTTTTCGCAGATAACGTATGTTTATTAAAAGTTCGCTTCGACTTTTAAATACACATTGCGTGTTTAAAATTGAACAGATCTCAAGCGGCCCGGATAAAGTATTGTCCAGCCACATCCTATCCAGATTTCAGTTCGAAAGGCTCAAACTTGGCAATTTTTTTTCGGCAACTTTAATTTCTAAGAAAATCAGTTACACATCATTTACCTACTATCGATGCACTGAGCAATTTGTCTGAAATTCGTGCCGAAAGACTAATGAAGCGACAGACTGAGGAGCATACATAACTTCTTCGGTGGAAGTACTTATTTGCAAATTTTAAATAATCTTTTGTGTTAACACTTACTTGGGAATATTAATTGTCTGTGGAAAAAAATTGGCTAGTTCGAAGACCTACGAAGGCCAACTCTTACACGGTTCTTGGTTTTGAGATGAGCAATACTGCAAATTGTAGGCAATAAAAAAGTAGGCATTAATTTGACATTTTTTATAAACAATGTAATTGCAATTACTCTCGTAACCCTGATGGAAATAATTTTTGTTCAAAAATGTTCAGAAATGTTCAAAAATGTTTAAAAACCATCCATTTCGCCATTCATTTTTAAACAGAATTAAACGTTTTTAAACAAAAATGAACATTTTTATTTTTCAATAAGTGTTTGATGAAATTGGAACATTATTGACCAGAATTAAATAGTTTAAAGCAGAAATAAACCTTTTTTTAAATAAAAATGAACATTTTTAAACAAAAATAAACTATTATAAATAAAAAAACAAAAATAAACACTTATAAACAGAAATAAACATTTTTAAACAAACAAATTTTTTTTTATATTATGTAATTAATTAAAATTAAAATTTTAAAATATTCATTTTTATTCAAAAATATTTATTTCTGTTTAAAAATGTTTAAAAATATTCAAAACCGTAATGATAATACTCACTGAAAATACAACTGTTTATTTTTGGTCAAAAATGTTTAAAAGTGTATGGCGAAGTGGATGATTTTTAAACACTTCTAAACACTTATAAACAGTTTTGAACATTTTTTAATACTTTTGAACATTTTTAAACAAAAACTTTTTCCACCAGGGAAGGTAGAAAAGTGAAACATTTTAAAAATCATTCATTTTAGAAAAAATTTTCACTGAGCCTCGACTCAAGTTTCCATTCAAATCGAGTGGCTTTTTGCTCTTCCACATTTTGACTGTAAAACAAAGAAATAATTATTTAATCAGCGATTAATCGATACGCTTGCAATAAAATTATCGAGTTGGTAAGTTTCTCGCCTTGAAAATTCATTTGATCAATGCGTTAATGATTCGGAATATTCGCGCCTTCGCCCGATGACGTTTGAACCGACGTACTTTATGGGAATGTGACAATCCTACAAATTACCACCTTTTGGTTTCTCGAGCATCAAACTGCGTACAATGGCGGGGAGCAAAGCCGACTAACAAAACAGTGTTGTAACTTTGTTGCTGACTACGTTCGAAGCGCTCAATTGTGATCGTAGCAGCGAGCCTTGAATCGAAATCAGTGGCTTTTTTGAAATTCAAAATTTAAACGTGTAAAACTCGGTAATTGTCGAAATTTTCACTGGAAAGGATTAAGGTACCTCCGCGCGCATTTAATTCGAATGCTAAAATAAAAGATTATTATATACGCGTTTGCGCATTCAGGAATGTTTACGAAATTAGTTAATAATATATCGATAAATTTTTTTTATGCCTCACCGGAGAGTATTGGATTTGCTAGCAAATCCGAATGTTTACTCTGTGCGATAATTTCGTCACGTAAGCCATTGTGTAACTTAAAAAGCTAGCCTGGCGGTTTCAAAGCTTCAAAGGTTGGTCTGCTGCGATGCATTAGCATGTGCGGCCTGAAAATTTCCATAAGAGTATAAAAAAAAATGCGAAAATAACAAGCGGGGCTCGCGGAGAGAGTTTACTTTTCGAGGAAAACAAATGAATGAAGCCGATGAGTAAGGAGCAAAGAATATTTTGGAATAGCGCAATTGGGGATGCATGACGATCGGTCGTTAGTTCGAACTCGTGAGAAGTTGATGAACGCAGTCAGGTAGCTGCTTCTTCTCATCTCGTGGATGTACTACACTGAGCAAAAACTATTGCAGAAATTACCAGAATGTAGTAACATGTATTCCTAGTAAAGTTTTCTAGTAATATACCTATGGCACTCTAAAAATTATATTAAACAGTACCGTTCAAATTTTACCACTATTTTATAGTACATTTTACTTTCGATTTAATAGAACCCTGGTAGAAAATTGACCATATTCTGGGCAGAATTTCTGGTCAATAATGTTAAAATGACGTATATCTAAAAATGTTGCAAATACTCTTTGCAACATTTTTAGTTTTAGATATGCGTCATTTTAACATTTATTGACCAGAAATTCTGCCCAGAATATGATCAATTTTCTACCAGGGAAATTAAGTAATATTAATATAGTTAATAGTAACATTAACTATAGCAAAAAAACAATAATTAACTCTTTATAGTAAAATTTACTACACCTTTTATTACTTCTTACTATAAGACTATTTAAGAACATTGCATTATCGAATGTAGAAACTGTTATTAAAAAATTGTTACAGTCGCCAACATTCTGGTAAAAATTAATTCATTCATGCTTACTAGGGTATATGATAAAATTAACATTTTACTTTTTTCTCAGTGTAGGAAGGTTAAATTTTTGCATAAGATTAGCAAAAAATGTAAGCTGTGCATTAATTTATTCCTGAGAAATATTATAATACTTTCCTGGAGTTACCGAATAAACATAAAAAAAGATTCTTTAGTTAAGTAATATTAATGCATACTAATAAAACAAATCATAAAATTAAAATTATGATTTTGGTAGATGCAATAAAGGTACAGCAAAGCGACTCATTGGAAAAATATTTAGTGTTGAAATGATCAAAACGGCTGATTCATATACGGTATATGACCTTTCGACGTAAACAAATCTTATAAAAAATGAACTAGTTTTTACTCTATATAATAAACTTGACTCGAGATAAATAAATTGAATAAATATTAAATCTACGTTATATTTCCCCGCGTAATTGCACACGTGCGCTCTATTATTAAGAAAAACGGCCAACGCGAGCACCGAGGCGTGTACCTTCGGCGCAGCCGCCGACACCTGCAGCCCGAGCGATGCGTCGGCTCTCCTTGCGCTCGCGGAAAAATGAGCGTAAATCGAGAGCAAGAAAGAGCGGGAGTCGGTTTGCGCCTCGCGGCAGACAAGTTCACCGGCTCGGGACTTTTACTTTTGCGCGCCGGGGGAGCTCGCGCGCGCGGGAGCAACGAGCCTCGCCCACCTCGCTCATTTCCCATTTTCCAAACGCCTTCATCGCTCAATCGGGCCTTTTCATCGCAAGCGCTTAAGCAAGCTTGCGCAATTTCTCCTCGCCTCCGTCGATTCCCTCTCCTTTTTTTTCCCTCTTCTCTTTCTCTCCTCCTAATGGCCCGTAAAAGGACATTATGGAACGATCGCTAAGCGAGAGATTCATTGCCTTTTCGCCGCGGTATTCATTAGGGAAGCGAGCGGTAAAGCGAGAAAAAATAAAACAGTGCTTGAGAAAAGAGTAAGGAGTGGAGCTCTATACTGGCCTTTGTTTTCGTAGAAAGTTGCGCGTTAAATTTCTGTCAAATATATTAGCGCTCTAACCCGTGCCGGTAGTGGAAAAAAAAATTATGGATGATCTTGGACAATGGCTTCTGCCGGAGGAGAGAAGTCTTTACAGTTGCACATAATTAGCTATTCAAATTCACTACGCTGTGCGAGACTGCGAGGATGTACGGGGAGGATAAAAGTACTGATGAATCATCGCTCAAATCCGTATTTTTTTCCTCAATTTCGCCATCGGCCGCTTTATCATTAGCAGTGTCCGAACAGGTCCCTGCCTTCCTAAAAAGCCAATATTTTAGTATGCCGATCGTTTACACGTGCATGGCAAATGAATACATTAAATAGGGGTTTTCCAAAAGCGCCCGGTTGTATAATAGATTTAACTTATCACGACACTTTTATTGTTGTCCTAGCTGTTTCGGGGCCATTCCGAGGTTGATTTATTGCGTTAAAAGATGCGGATTGTCCTTGGCGGAACATGTCGCCGTTTTACCTGTTTATTTATACTTTAAGAATTGTGCAATTTCAAGTTGAATTTGCGAAAAAAACACCAAAACTAGTTGAAACTTCTAGAAAAAGTTACATTGAAAATGGATCGCTAATTCGTAATTAGTACCCTCCAAAGATAAATTACTAAAAATTAATAACATTCATAAAAATTTTTAAGTGAAATGTGCTCCGCTAAACGATTATTAGTAAAAAATAATTACAAATTAATAATTATTATAAATAATTAATTTTAGTATATATTAATAATTATTGTATTCAAAAATTTTTAGTGGTTTTTCAGTAATTCAACTTTAAGCAGCAGCACTTTTGGAGCACTTTTCATTAGCTTATCTTACAAGGGTGTAATCCGAGCGAATGAAATCTAACGCATTTATTTTTTATTCGTTCGCAGCACACGATGGAGCACAACTGTGGCGCGAGCGTCGCTCGGACGATGAGCTCGATGCAGACGCAGCAGCCGGGCTCCCTGCCGGACTACCGGGTGGACCCCTATCAGCTCCTGGAGGAGGACCTGAAGGACGTGTACGAGGACATACGGGAGGTATACAGCGTTAATGCGTAGCCTTTGGCCGAATTCCAGCGGCGCGCGGACTTTCGAGCGAGCGAAAAGCCGCGAGCGAGTGAAGGCGGCGGCGCATATCGATGCTACCCGATTATTTAGCGCCGTTAGAAAGGCGCACTCGATTTTCCTCGCTAGCGTGCTTTCGCAACGAAATCGAACGAGTGGGAGATATTGTTTTTTCTCTCTCTCCCTCCCTCCCTCGCTCCCCCTCTCTCTCTCTATTTCTCTCTTCAATCGATCCTTTAATTTGTCCGTCGCAGGAGCTGATGGGCAACACGACGAACGAGGAGCTGAGGACGATAGCGACGTATTATTTCGGCGGGCAGGGCAAGGCGCTCCGACCCATGGTCGCGATACTCATGGCGCGGGCCATCAATTATCACAAGGAAAGCAGGTACGTAAGAACCGCGAGCTGCGCCTCCCTTCGTTTCTCCGCGCGTTTACACGCTAAATCGGCTGGAGCGAAATATCACTGTATCCTGTAAGGAGTGAAGTTTCACTCTTATTCTAAAATGTCGTTCGTGGAAAGAAATTCAACTCTACAGGCGGGAAATTTGACTCTAGTTGCCTCAGTAGAGCACTACAAAAGTTTACTACAGTAAATTTCACTCCTGTAAATTAGAATAGGAGTGAAATTTCACTCTTACTCTAAAAAGTCGTTCGTGGAAAGAGTTAAATTCAACTCTACAGGCGTGAAATTTGACTCTAGTTGACTCAGTAGAGCACTACAAAAGTTTACTATAGTCAAATTTCACTCCTGTAAAGCAGAATAGGAGTGAAATTTCACTCTTATTCTAAAATGTCCTTCTTGGAAAGAGTTAAATTCAACTCTACAGGAGTGAAATTTGACTCTAGTTGACTCTACTAGTACTCTATTACTACAGTTTACAAAAGGTAAATTTCACTCTTATTCTAAACTCAATTCGCCAAACCAGTCAAATTTAACTCTAAAAGAGTGAAATTTGTCTCTAGTAGTACTCTATCACTAAAGTTTACCAGAGTCAAATTTCGCTTCTGTACAGTAGAATTTGACTCTTTCAGCGAATCGATTTCAGAGTGAGAGTGAAATCTCACTCCAGTCGATTTAGTGTTTACGCGGACAGCTTAGGGAGGCGCGCGAACCTTTGAAAACGATCGTGGGTAGCTATGACGTTGCTCTTCTTTCCGGGCTTTCAGCGGTCTCTTGCCGTCGCAGCGACAGGTTGCGATGATCTCGGAGATGATCCACAACGCCTCCCTCATACACGACGACGTGATCGACCAGTCGGACTTCCGCCGAGGGAAGCCCTCGGTCAACGCCCTCTGGAGCCAAAAGAAGGTGAGAAAGCCTCTCCTCCGGTCGGCCGTTTAACCGGTCCACGTGCGCGCGGGCCAGTTCCCGGCCCCCCCCCCAGCGCCGATTTGGCGAGTCGAGGAAGCGAAGGAGGTTAATGCGATTCACTCTCGTCTCCAAAGGCGGCACTTTGACCGCCTCGCTTTCTTCCGGAACTCGCGCTCCCGATTGCAGCCCACCCGAATTCTCCGCTCTCCCTCCGCCCTTACAGAAGAGAATCGCAGCGAATACTAATGACGAATCTTATGATGCAACTGTAGGGGTTCTACAGGAATTGCTGTAGAACCAGCACACGTAGTTGGTTACGAATTTTTCGTCCCTACTGCAGGGATGATGACTTTAGTGCGAATCATTTCTACAATCATGACTATAATATTGATTCTCATAGTCATAATTATAGGAAAGATTCGTAGTCAAACTGTATCATTGTAAATCTGAATTACACATATCCTAAGTCAAAAGTTAGTAGGCTACTTTTAATCTGTGATGTATCACTCTATACAACAATTTCTCTAATTCAGATTTAAAGTGTGATAACGATAATTCCTATAGAATTTTCCTGTATATCCTATTCTTGTATTCTAAAATATATCATTGGTATTCACTACAATTTTTTTCTATAAGTGCGAACACCCAACGCCCTCCCTGTGTAAATTCGACGGACTTTAATTCGGTAACTTCAGTTCTGCTGTATATTACAAGTCTACAACTCATCGCCCAATGATTGTACCAGTTAATCCAGAACCAATCCGAATGCTTAGACAAGTAGAATGAAAGTTACCGAATTAAAGTGCGTGCCGAGTGCATGCCCCGCTCGCTGAGCTACGCGCTAACGCTATTGCATCTTTGATTCGTTGCCGACTTGCGCAACGCGATTAGCGCCCCGCTAAATTCGCTAATCCAACGAGAGCAATGCTCACTGGAAACGCGACCCACCTCTACGCTCTTCTTTTTTCGCTCTTTCTTGTCGACTGTGAAAAATGCTGTGCGGTCATTTTTAGCGAAAAATTTGCTTAGCGTAACGTCTAGTGACTCGGGCTAAATAACCAAATGGTATTTAGCTGGTATATCGGTATACTTGAGTTCCAATTGCTTCGCGAAAATGGAGCTTGACCAAACGCGAAAAGCACATACTATCTTGTAGCTCCTAGTACGACTAACATTTCGAAATAAAACTATAGAAGATATTTTCACGTATAGCGAAATAAAAGAAGCCAATAGTTTTTTAAGATGTAACAGTGAACATTTTCAATACGATATAAAGTAATCATTGCTGTTAATCTTTATAATTCAGTAAAAACATGATTTTTTTACATAATTCTATTGAATGATACAAATAGTTTAATCGAAAAGATATATGATCCTTCGCCTACGCTGTGCAAGAATTGTTTGCTCGAGTGCCTTATATTTTGACAGAGCAATAATAGATGTATATAATGGTTTGTTTGTTTACAAAATATCTCCTTTCGATTTCAACCAATTTGGCTGAAATTTTCACAAAACCTTCGTCATGTCATTACAAGGAATAATTTTTGACGCCTTATATAAAATCCTGCGATAACCATTGCACGTAAAATAAAGTGAAAAAATAAAAAATCATGAGAAAAAAAGTTTTTGGGTTGTTTTGAAAAGTATTAATTTTAAGAAGAAAAAAATGCAAATGCATTCTAAAGAAATAAAAAATACAATTTTTATATACACACACAACATTTTTTCTAGTAGTTAATATCTTTTCTGTAATTGTGTTTAGATATAGTTTGTCGCATAAAATAACGTCTTTTAGTCAAGAAGTTTTAAGGATTCAATTTCTGAGAAAAATGTTAAATACAAAAGTTCTCGACATTTTTCTCTAAAATTAAATCCAAATGAACGACAGTTTCTTATCGATTAAAAAATGCCATTTTTCAATAAAAAACAGGTTTGGCCGCTAAACATTTTAGGATGATAATTTATGATAAAACTTTAAATGTAAAAGTTTTCGATCTCAAAAAAAATAAAATTTTTTTATTATTTAACGTTTTCTTATAAAATAACATCCGAACGAATGGCAGTGACATCATAGATTAAAACCACCATTTTACCCTAAAAGAAACAGGTTTTGGCCACTAAACATTTTAGGATAATAATTTATAATAAAACTTTGAATGTAAAAGTTGCAGATCTCAAAAAAATAAAACTTGTTTACATTTAACATTTTACTCCAAAATAAAATCCGAACGAATAGTAGTTAATTGTCGATTAAAAATGCCAATTTACAATAAAAAAAACATTTATATTACACTTTATGTCACTTATGCACGGACGTTTCAGCGCGCTACCACTGAAACGTCAGAGTATATAAGCACTGCATAGTTAAACAATACAAAATAGAATAAAGTTTCAGTAATTAAAAAATCAATAGATTCGGTATAATGATATAGAATAGATTTAAAAGAATAAATGAAATTAAATTGTACTATTACAATTAAAAGCGAGCGTACCGGTCGTGCCTGTCATGCAAAATGCGAAGCGATTGCCATGGGGCGAGCCTAGTTTACCTTATTCTTTGATTATCGATCATTTTAGATCAATTCGATATTTCTTGGCATTACATTGCAGCTTTTCAATTCGACTTTTTATAATACATTTGACAAAATTATGTAAAAAAGGAAATTATCTAAGAAGATTATCTTGTAATACAGCATAAGGAGGCTTAAATAGTAATACTTCTCTCGTGTCATATTGATGAAAATTTATTATTATTATTGTGCCTTCTAGTTTCAAAATAATTGAGTATTACGGTATAAAACGTTGGCTTCTTGAATATTATGTGTACAAATGTCCTGTAGTTTAAAAAAAACTGTATTGCAGAGAGGTGAGACTTTCCTATGGTAAACGGACTACATTAAATCGTCTAATAAAAGCTGCATACAGATTTTTTTTCTCTCGTTTACATCTCGATTCGAGTAGACTATTTCAGATTAACAACAACACGCACAGTCATCGTTTTCGTACTCGCACAGCCGGCAAATGTAGCGGCGGAGCCAAAGTAAACGGCAGATTACGCCGGTTACGACTGCTCCGCGGACAGATTAAATAAGAAAGAAAAGCGAGTTATGTCGGCGCCTCAATAAAGTGCGTAGGAATTGGAAATTCTGACTTAACGGGCGTATAACAGGCGCGGATTACATCAAAGTTGTATAACCGTATCGGGCAAAAGTCGCGCGCGCGGCCGCTCGCCTCTCCGAGCATCAGTCCGCGTAAAAGTCGCGCAACGCCGCGCGCTTTTCTCCAAATTAATAAATCGCCGGGATTCCGGGGGAGGCGAGGCCGATTGTTACATTTCCTCGGCGACTTTTACCTCGCGAGGCGCCCTGGTAGAAAATTGACCATATTCTGGGCAGAATTTCTGGTCAATAAATGTTAAAATGACGTATATCTAAAAAT